>WBNH01006799.1:119953-131323 GCA_013401255.1 Urocolius indicus | reverse complement strand
TAGATGATGTCTAAAGGTCCCTTCCAACCCTACCGTTCTATGATTCTGTGATAATTGTGTGACACAGAGTTATGAAGAAAATATGAGTTGGGCATCAGGCTTACGAATCCTTCAAGACATATTGAGTATATTTAATTCTAGATGGGCACGGAAGACTCATGCACATAAGTAAGTCCAGAAACATTGCTGAATCTGGATTAGGGAGGGCAGAAAATTTTACTAATCCCTCTTTTAAATTAAAAAAAACCCAAAACAGTGACATTTGAAAACTAGAGGATGCATCAGTCTAAAGGCCTTCATTTTTCTTACAGCAGCTAAAAAAAGTCTGTGCCACTAACCATACAGGCACTGGAGAAAAAATAATTGCCTGTTTCAGCAGCAGGGCTGCAGTTAATCATCCAGCTTCAGTGATGATACCACAGCAGCAGCAGCATGGCCAGAAGAACTGCTGATATCTAGAAATGGCATTGGATGCTTCAGCTTGTCATCTGTGGCATCTGCCTTCGCTCAGCTTCTCTCTGCCCATGTGCCAGATGCTGCAAGCTGGCTGTGACCAGCACAACCAACAACAAACTTGGTCAGTGCAGCTCCAGGCTGGGTTCCCTTTGCCATGTTTTGTAGGTAAGAGCAAATGTGCAGGGCTACTTTGCACCAGGGTTCTCCCTGTCCACGACGCTCTGACCTTCAAGGCAGCCAAAACAGAGATGCAGGATGAAAGCTATGCCAGATGAAAGCTGGTATAAACAAAATTGTTGCTATACTTTGTAAATTTTATCTATTTTTCCTTGACCTGAGAAGTATACACTGTCATATACTGGCCTATTTTGGTTCCTGGGGACGTGACTAGAAATATGATGCATGATAACTAATTAAGACTAGTTACAGAATGATTAAATTAAACAGTATTTTCCTTTGGGAGAAGCATGAGCATTTCACACCCTAGATAATTGATTCCCATATGTTTTCCCTTGGCTGGGAAATGCAGGTTCCTTGGAACATGTTCCCTGCTGGTTTTGGTCACTGGTTCCTTGATGTTAGAGAAGGAGATAATGAAAGTTATCATACCCCATCCACTCCTACAGACTCTAGGTTCAGTGTAGGGTCTGAACATTTCTTTCCATCAGCAGTAATGATACTGGGACTCACTTAATGAGCAGCCACTGAGCTAAGCATGCACATGAGAAGAAATTAGCAACTTCACATGCAAAACCAGAAAAAGGAAGACCAAAGGACTCTGAAGTCTCTCCCAGAGGTCATTGATTTGTCATTCCTTTAATGAAGCAGAGGATTATCAGCCTTGGCACTGGTCCCTGCAACTAGCTGATGTGGTTAGAGAGACACTATAAAGCAGGACCACAGTTTCCAAAAGCAGTTTATGAATTGTAACTGTAGACCATGGAATCAGGCTGACACATCAGAGGGAACATGACCTGAGGAGGCTGAGAACAGCAATGAGGCTTCTACCATAGCTGTCACAGGGATAGATGGGAATAAATCCCTTATTCAAACAGAGCAAAAGTAGGGATAAGGCAAAGTGCCTGTAAACAAGACCTGGTGACCAAACGTGAAGCCTTCCACTTTGAGAAATGTCAAAAGCAGTTTCTCTGCAGCAGCAGGAATGGCTGTTGCCAGTGCATCAAGGAAGGCAAGAGCTGCCTGTCCTCTGCATCACCCTCCACAGCACTGGAACAAAGCCAGGGGTGCTGCAGGAAGTCAGAGCCATGTCAACTCTCTGCAGATAACTGAAAACTAATTGTATTCAAAATTAGCTGACAAAAGCTGAACATGTGCTACATGTCACGAAGCAGGAACCTGGTTTCAGCTCACTTGCAGAAGGGACAAGTCCACTTCTCAGCAGCTCTGGCTGCCAATGACCTCATCAAAGAAATGGATAGATTCCCTTCCTTCCCCTGACAAGAGGTTGGTTTGCCCTAAAATAAGAAGTATTGGTAACAAATTGCCCTCATGCAGTTTTCCTTTGAGCTGAGAGAGTGATACCAGATAGGTATACACAAGACCTGTCCCTGCCCGGCGGTGCCCTTGGCTAGAAAAGGAACACATTTGTCCAGAAGACCCTGGCTGTTTCAAATAATCTTCTCAGCCCTCCCCCACTCCAAATCCCTGGGCATGCCACAGGACAATCCCCCTGCTCCCTTGGAGAGGCCGGTAGTGCCCAGGAGGCACTGTGGGGACAGGCTGGGGACACGCAGATGGGTGCCAGACCCCGCACAGGGGCAGGCAGCCTGGGGCATCTGCCGTGGGACACACACACCCGTGGGACACACAGGCCCAGCAGACACAGACACCACCCCAGGGGACAGACAGGGACCCTCACACCAGGAGTGCATCACTGCAACATATTTATTCCTGCAGCTGTGGCAGCGATACTGCAGCAGCAGTGCTGCTGGTGGCCAGGAGTCTCAGGGACACTGGCCCCACAGCTGCTCATTTGCAGGGTGCTCAGATGTGGCAGCTGCAGATCTTACAGCGGCGGCTGCTCTTCCCCTGCTGATGGCGACTGCGTTTCGTAGACCTTTTTTTGACCCCATGATCCCGGCATCTCTGTTTGTGCTGGGCTTGACTCTTGCCACGGCTGCATCGGCTCCTGACCTCGGCTCTGCTGCTGCGGTTGGCTCGGGCCATGGTGCTCCTGCAGGGGTGCCGTTGTCAGGTGCCGTGACCTGCCAGGAATGGTGGCTCTGTGCCCCGCGCGCCTGCTTTTATAGGGCTGCTGGGGCGAGGCCCTTTGTGACAATAGCAGTGACAGTTCTCTCGGCAGTGACATTACAAGGCCCGCACAACCGCCTTGCTACACGAGGCCTCCATCACAGCGAGGGCTGTGATCGACTGCAGAACATCCTACAGCAACCAAAAGACAAAAAAAACAAACCCTGAAACAGCAACAGAAACAATTGTCTGACTGGGAGTTACTTTCTTAAACCGTACCTCTGTGGGTCCTAATCAGGGGGCTTTGTTCAGGAAAGAGAAACATGGGAAAGATGAATGAAAAGGCAGGGCCGGAATCAGATGTTACCCTGGTTGTTCAGAGACATCTGATACCGACTGAATGGGACCAGGTGAAGGCTTGAAAACATTCCCAGTGGAGCCCCGTGCTTACAATACAGTTGGGGAATGAGAAAGAGAAATTTTAGTAGATATTAGAGCTACATATTCGGTGTTTAATCCTCGTAAAGGTAGTTTAAGTAAACAAAATATTATTGGTGCCATGGGGAGAAAGTAGAACAGGCATCTCTTTCAACCTATGAGATCTGGAATTGGAAAACGGTGGTTTAAGCCATTAATTTCTGTATGCCTGACTGGCCAGTGCTGATACCAGGGAGAGATATATTTGTAGCAAGCTCAACGCACAAATTACCTTCAACACGGGGAAGATCCGAGTGCATGTACCTGAAGTTAAGACCCTGCAGGCCAAGTGTTTGTGTTGCCTATATGACTGTGATCCTTAACTGTCCACCGAAATTGTGTTAAGCATCAGTTTTCATTTCATGCATAATAGGGAGGTGGGTATTTCATGTTCTGTGATGTATATAAGGAGTGTTCTTTTGTTTCCTGGGGTGCATGTTAGGAGGAGAGATCCTTCTTGCACCCAGCACTGCAACAAACATATGTCGACTTTCCAAACTACAAAAACTGGTTTGGAGAGTCATTGTTTTGTTACCAATGTCAGTAATAAGAAGACTTTCGCTTCCAGGGCCGCTAATCCCCTGTAAAGTTCCCCGAATATCTGGAGAGAGTGCTACAGCTTTACTGAAAACATCTTCCTCCAAAATGTGTTGCTTTTTGCTGGGCTTGCTTATTTATCAAGCCATCACTTTCATGATTACTTTCTTTAATTTATGCCATATATTATCACTGTCCTGTATGCTTTTGCTCTCTGGTGTGCTTTATGTATAGTTTGCCTACAAATACAGTGCAAACAAAGTTAATCTGATTGTACTTGGTTTGCGCTAGAGGAACACTGAAGCATGGGTGATCAGTGTCCACATTTCTTTCTGGGATTAGGAGAGCAGATATCGGGACTCCTGAGTTGTGCATCTGGCCTTTCCGCTCTGTTCAAGCACTACACTAAATTGTGCAAACGGGATCTCCAGAATTAGAACCCAAATAAGCTTGAAATACCTAAATTAGTGGCTGAATGTTTTGTAGATTTGTGAATACATCAGATACCCTTTAAAAAGTTCATTTTTTTAGGACAAAAAAAGACAATGATTCATTAAGCAACTCCGTAACAGTTGTTAGTCACAAAGGAAGACTAAGATTCCCTTTTGGGAATTTACAATTTAAAAGAAGTCTATCAAGATAAAATCCCTACTCAGAGATATTTACAGACATGAACTTGTGCGATTGCAGTAGAGCTGAGAAAGTTTGCTCAGAAAGCAAACTTGGTTAGATAAACTGTCAGTGTCCCTTGTTGTGGCATTTTATACAAGCAATTCATGGTTTTCTGAAACCAGCTGATTACAGAGGAGCTAGACTGGCTTTTTATCAAGCTATGGCCCAGGCAGAAAGCTTATGCTCTTCTAAATGAGCATAAGCAATACTGAACTCTTAGCTTAACCTGAGGTCCTGTGGACAGGAAGAATCTTGCAGTTTTTTAGCAACTGAGGAAAAAGAGCATACGAGTTTTCTGAGACCAGGCAAATGAGAATGAGAGTGAGCCTGTAAGGATGGCAATGAGGACAGATCTGTCCAATGTCATGGGACAGTGCTCATCAAGAGGCAAGGAAGATGAATTACGAGGCAGCATACATTCATTATGGGAATTAGTCACATAATGGAGGTGCTCAAAGACCTGAAAAAACATCCTGCTCCTCACCTGGGCAGAACTGCAGAATATCTGAACAAATGCATGCTGGCCTTTGTCTGATAGAAAGTGTCAACGTGGGTACAATCAAAGTCTTCAGCTGGGCTAGGAAAGCAAGACCTCACTGTTTGTGTCCATCAAAATCAGATGGTATTTAGACTTTGCATAAATTATAACTTCTATCTGAGACAGTATCTAGACAGGTTTCAATGCCATGTGCAGTTTTTCACTGCTTTTTAACAGAAGGTAGCACACTGTAGGGAATCGCCACTTCAAAGATGGATTCCTTTCAGAGGCAGGTGGTATCTGTGGAAGGAATCTATAGATCTGTGCAGCCTGAACCTGCCACATAGTATGAACAAGGCAGTGGAAATATTTTCTCCTGTAGCCCTCTAGTGCAATGCACTCTAGAGAGTGTCAATGGCTGCTCTGTCCCTTTTAGCCCTCTGGCTCTTATTTTCACCTTTTCTTTTGTTGTTTTCAAGAACTTAAACTGGAAGCCATATCCAGACTCTCTAGTTGGTGTCTTGTGCTTCTCAATGCATACTTTGACAGTTGTGCTGGGCCAGAGGATAGATACCCAGACTGCTTGCATGTGTAGGGCAGGTATCTGCCACCCCAGTAGTATGGTCATCTGCCACAGGGTCAGAGTAGTGTGGTGCTCTAGTCAGGAGTCACACCTTAATTTCAAGCCTACGTGGGGACAAGATGTATTGGAGATTAGAGCTTCAGATGGGGAAACTGCTAGTCTTAGCTAAACTCCTTCTCCATTATGCTGTAGCTTGGGACTGGCACATACAGATCTCAGAGCATGAACTTTCAAACTTTCTCTCCTGGTTCTTGCTCTTGAACATTTCCAATGTTGCAGCTGGTGCTTTTTATTTCTTTGGCAGCAAAGGTTTTTATGAGTGGCATCCATGCAAGCAGGAGGATTAATGGCCACATCGCACCACAGGGAGGAAAGATGGTGCTTGGAAACTCAAGCTTCTGGGCAGCATCCATAAAAAAAATTAGCAAGGTAGCCCAAGAAAGAGTTTGCCATATTTTTTCATGAACTGTGCCCAATGGCTATGGGATTAGCCCAGGATTTGGGAAACCTGACATCTGCTTTTTGCTTGGATATGATTTCTTTTTCTTGTTGGCAGGTGGCAGAAAACAAGAATGGACCTCAGCTGCTCAAAGGAAGGTCTCACAGTGAGACTGAGGACCATCTCTTCCCCACGTTATGTCTCCTTGTGAGCACCATTTTTAAGATGTGGGCTTCATCTCCAAAATTCAATGGTTTCTGTCTCTTTTAACATTTGCAGTTAGGGGAACACAAAATAATTGCTATTAGCATTACTTTGCTACAACATCTGGCTCTGGCTGTAGTGTCTGTAGTTTAATTAACCTGCGATGAGAACAAATTTCCTTTTACCCTTTTTTAATTTCCCACTCTCTAATTTCATCAAATAGTTATTTGTGTCTCAGTTGCCTCATGGGGACTGTAAAACAGGGATAATGGCACAGTCCTTCCTATACAGGGATAATGTCAGAGCAGATAACCTTAGAGCCTGGCAAGCACCCAGATAATAAGGCATTGACTTCAATCTATGATCTTCCCAGACTCAGGATGTGTAAGCCACACCACTGCTATGGTACCACTGAATTTACTGAGAGAAGGCTGCCCAGTTAAGCTCCCAGACAGTCTGAAATACTGCTTCTCCTCTGTCACCCTCTTCCTCCTTGCCTCTTCCCACATCTGTTTTTCCAGGCATCTGGAAATCTGGAAAAATAGTTTTATTTAAGGAAGCTTTCTAAAGAATGGAGGAACCATCAGGGCTGCTTCCCAGAGAGCTCTGAGCTGATCTGTAATGCAAAATTGCTCAGGAGGGCTGAGAAGGAAGCTAGTTCTGGGCACCAAAGCTTCACCTCTGCTCTTAGGAGCACTCTAAATTCAGCTTAAGAGACTGTGTATGTTAATTATCACTCAGGAGAGAGGAGCCATAGAAGGTTATTAAGATATTCAAAACATTTTTTAGAACCCCCAAACAGGAAGGTCTGATTTATTCAAGCCCTCTGATTTATTCAATGGAAAGACAAGACAATATAACACTCATTTAGGTGTGGAGTGCATAATCTTGCATCCCTTTCCCATCAGCATAGTCTCCCTGGTCTCAGTAGGATGATCACTTGCATAAGCAAGGAAGGCACAGCTCAGCCACAGCTATTGCTGCCTGTAGCCTATTGCCTAAATCCAAACAGGGTCATACCAGCCATAGAAATTATGTACAGCAGCAGGAAAGAAGTGGATCATCAATATAGACAGGATAACCAAGCACTCAGCGGGTTTTTGTTACAAAACTCTCAAGCTGTCTCATATCACAGGCCAAATAACATAAAATCTCCCCCAGCAACAAAATCCAGACTTGAGCAAGAACAGTTCTGACTTTACCCTACAAGCTATAAGCAATAATGTTCCCTATATACATCCAACATTTTCTCACCATTTATGAGATACTTAGTGGGGCAGAAATCTTGTAGGAAGACATCTCAAGCATGCGTCAGAAATGGAGCCCAAAGCAATGCAGTCTGGAAGGTTTAGTGCTCAGGGTACTGTCAGCACAATGTGAGGGGAAGTGTTTGGTCCTGTGACACTGAAGAGATATCTTACGGCTTCCTGGTACTAGGAAGTTTGACCCCCTTTCCTTTGGCTTTAAGAGGAATCTAATGCAAAATGGCCCAGAAAGGAAAAGACTCCGTGGTTCCCTGAAGTCACAAGCCAGGCACCTCAATGCTTGGCCTTGAGTTTCACATCATCAGCTACTCAAACTGTCAGAGCTGGGCTTTCTTGGGTTGCTATTTTTTTTTGCTTTGCTCTTTTTTGCAGGGGTGGGAGGGGGGAGTGGTGGCTTAGGAGGTCAGAAATTGCTGGGAGCATCCTAAAAGTAAGTGAAATTCTTATGTAACGTGACTCCACAAACAGAAGCTTTAAGAAAAATTATAAAGATCCTAACATTTATGATGAAGCTTGCATATCTGACCATTGCATTTAGATCCTCTTCCTCACCTATGCTCCTGTCTGCAGCAGAATGAGCTATGGGAGCCCACAGTTTCATGAGCAATACAGTTTTTTTCCTGGCAAATGACACATTATAAACACCAGAAGCCAGTTTGGCATCTCAGCATCAGTGTTTGGAGATAAACAAAACTTATCTCTAAGGATTTTGGTGCTGCAACCCACGATTTCCACTCTGGTAACAGAGAGGAAAACCAAACCACTGGTGTCATGTGTCCATGCAGCACTTTTCATCCAACAGGATCCCAAAAGTCGACAGTCCACTGAGGTGGGAGTATTGTTAGAAAGGAATGCAGACAGCGTGCATGAGATCATAACAATCTTTCACTGAATCACACACTCTTTTAACAGCCCCGGGTCGTGCTGCAGCCTCTGGTAAAACCCAGCAGCTTAAATATCAAGACTCTTGAAATACTGGATTTACCTAAAGGGATGGTCCCCCAAGAAACTGGCCTTGCACAGGCTGCTGTCAACGCATTCTCTGTTTTGTAACAAAACTTAGCATCCTCGGTACTGTTTGTGTTACTGAGGGCCCTGCATGGGCAGGGGGCATTCACTGGTCCACAGGGGGAAGGGGTGTGTTGTAATCCACATGACACCTGGAAAACAATGACAGAGAGCCTGGCAAGTCCATTGAGACCAACGGATTTATGAACAGGATTAATGTGATTTGGCAACGCTAACACCACAGTTTGCCCGCAGAGGGAATTACACTGTGACAGAAAGAATCATAACAATGTTGTGTAGACATTCCTGTTTCAAGTGGTTATTGCCATCCAAATCCCTGTGCACATTCTCAAAGTAAGGTTGGAAAGGTAAAGTGCCCAGAGCTTTGAGCTTTGGGATCCTTTCATTCATACAGAACTGCCCACCCCCTTTAAAAGCAGAAAATCTGCGAAACTCCATTTTGTACATTTGTTATTGTCGCTTTCTTTGCTTGTTTTCACGTTTGCCCGCCTGTGAATGTCTACATATGCTTCTGTAGACTACTTCATGATGTCTTACAGATTCCTGCTGGTCTCCAGGCTGCAGGTTGTGAAGCAGCCACGTGGTGTTTAGTCAGGGCTGTCGTTCTTCAGAAGGGAAAATGGCCCAAGCCAGGAACAAGAAGTCATTTTACTTTTTCTCTAACCCTATAAATAAAACAATAAAACAATCAAAAGAGTCTTTTGACTCTGAACACAGTCTCGGATTAAAAACTCCCCCTCAGGGGTGATGACATGCAGGAAATCCCTAAGCCACGAATCTTGGGAGGCTGGGAAATGTTTGGGAGAGCAAGTAATGCCTGCTTGGCCTTTCTTATGTCAGCTCCCAGCAGATGGTCACTAGGAAATGCAGGATCTGAGGTAAACAGGCCACTGTCTTGGGACAACTCTTACAAGTCAACCCTTATTTGTGTGACATTTGCTTTTCTCTTGGAAAACCTTGGATGGAGTAGTGTGGCAGTAGGTTTGTTGAAATGGGTGGATGTAACTCCACACTTCACTGCTAGTCACCTTCAAACCAGGCAAAGCGCCCCTGCAGACGCATCTGGCAGAGCAGGGAGCAACCACCTCCGCCTCTCAATCGCGTCATCTGGACGAGCTCTCCCGGGACTTTCACTTTTCTCCGGTGTGACACTAGATGCGCTGATCTGCTTCTGAACCACTGATGTCTGGTTCAAAAACTCTCAGGAACAGCGGCGGCTCTGCGGCAGGGAGCTTGGTGGCGTGTAGGCAGCACCACCTAGTGCTTGGCAGAGATTTTGTTTTCCTGCTTCCCCAAATCTGTAAGTGGTGTATTCACGTCGCATTCCTTCACCTCCGGCATAGCAACGGCGTGACAAGCTGGGAGGTGGAAAGTACAAGGCTGAAGGTGCACCAACATCTCGGCTTGTTGCCAAGATGCCGGTGGGCAATTCTGACTGATGCCCGCAAGATGCTCGAAGCCCACTTGGGCCCCAACATCCTGCTTTAGCTGAATCCCAATTCTAGAATCACTCCGTAACTAATGACAAACACTTAGCAAGGGTTTGGAATAACTTCAGTGCTCTCCCCTTTCTTTCTCCAGTGAAGCTATCATGTAACCAGATAAAAGATCATAGGAGATATTATTTTAATGTATGTACTAGGTCTTGACACATAAGTGCTTTGTGGTTCGGACTAATATGAAGATGGCACTGATCAAAATAAACATCTATGGACTTAGGACAGACATGCTATCCTCGTAAAGGATGTCCTGGAATAATAAAGTTTCTCTGCCTGAGGGGAAGAGACCATTATCAACAGTTGGATGGGATGGGCCCCTCTGCCTTTACACACATGACATTAACAACTGGGCTCTGACCATCACCAACAGCTTGGTGGAGTGGGTTGGTTTTCTTCCTTTTTCACCACCTATGCTGTTACCCCCGGGTAATGGAGGAAACTGATGGCTGGGAGGGAATTCACTTGGCCAGGAGCTGGCTGAGGTCTCGCTGCTAAGCACAGGTCCTCTCCCAAGCACGTCCCAAGGCAGCCTGTGTCCTGTGGCAGGCTCTGCCCTGCTCGGAGAGGCTCCTTCAGGCAGCGGACACGACATTCCCCATTTCCCTCCACCTGCCAAGGCTCGCTTTCATCTTCCCGAGCACGCCGAGCGTAACAGAAGGCGGGCGCGCTCGCCGCCAGTTACACAGGCCCCGTTCTCAGCTCCGGGAGCTCTTGGGCCGATGCGCTGGCGAGCGCCAAGAGCTCAAGCCCAGGGCGCGGGTGACGGAGCGGAGAAACGGGCAGCAGAAGGGGCCACGGACGGCTCTGCAGCCCCTTCGCCGTTACCCAGTTAACTTCTCGGCAAGGCTTTCGTGGGGGACACCCGTTCCTCAAAGCAGGCCAGGGGCCCGGCCCGCCCCTTCCTCGGGCTGCGGGTGCCGCGCCGCGGGCAGCGGGACTCGACCCCGCGGCGCCCGCACGCCCCGCCGCTCCCTGCCCCCCATTCATACGCCGCAGCAAGCCGGAACGTTCCAGGCGCCGCCGCCAGACACGGCCAATCCATGCCCGAGCGGCAGATCCGTCCGGCCGCTGAGACGGGGGCGGGCTATCGGCGCTCGGCTAGCGCTGCCGCGGGCGGGGTTGGTGGGGGGAGGGAGCGCGCGGCGGCGCGGCGGGTGCTGGGCGCGAGGCGGCAGCTGCGGCGGCGGGAGCGGCGGCGATGGCGGAGCCGGCGGACAAGCTGTACCGGGCGGAGTACGCCAAGAGCGGCCGCGCCTCCTGCAAGAAATGCGGCGAGAGCATCGCCAAGGACTCGCTGCGCTTGGCCCTCATGGTGCAGGTACCGCGTGGCGGGGCCGTGGGGCCGAGCTCCGCTCCCGGCGCCCGTGGCGGCAGCCCGGAGCCGTTCGCTCGGACCGCTCGCCGCCGCCCGCGCAGCCGAGCGCAGCCTGTTCTTAGCAGAGGCTCCGTGCGGTGCCCGCCGCGGCGCTGCCCGCAGCGCTGCCCGCCGCCTCCCGGCCCCGGGGCGGCCGGTGGGAGCT
>WBNH01006799.1:36895-119942 GCA_013401255.1 Urocolius indicus | reverse complement strand
GCGGAGCGCGCCGTTAAATGCCTCAGCGGATGATGGAGGGGGCGGCCCGGGGCCGCTCGCGGAGGCTCTTTGTTGCCGTCCGGCTGGTGGCGGCAGGAGGTGGGCGCGAGAGGGAGCGCAGCTCGGCCTTTCGGCTCCTCTGTGCCCCGGGGGACGCGTCTGTCACTTGGGGTGTTTTGTGCGAGGTCAGGGCAGTCTCCGTGGGGTGGGTGCTTTGCATAGGAGACAGAGAAACCAAGACCCGAAACGAAGAGTGCGTTTTCCCCTCCCCTTCCCCTTGCAGCGCTGGGGTTCGCGGCCGCGCGGCTCAGCGGCTGCCAGCAGCAGAGGGCTGTTTTTTACTGAGCTGGCGGACACGTCGCAGACAGGATGGAGAGCCGAACCGCAATGTTTTGCTGTCAGCTGCCCTCAAATGATTTGCATTTTGGGGAGAGAGACTTGCTGGGCTTCCTTTCAAAACGAAGGGAAAGACCCCGCCTGGCGTCGGGGGGGGCTGGGCATTGTGCGCGGACCGTACTGCTCTTGTGGCCACCCTGAAACCGCTCCCCGGGGGAGGATGGGAAGGTGCACGCCGCTGTCCCAGGAGGCAGGGATTTGCTGGAGCAAGGCGAAGAGCCGCCTTCCCGGGCTTTGTCCCGCCTTTAGAGGGATGAAAAGGGTCTGCGGCGTGCCGGTGCTGCAGACGGACGGCGGGCTGGGTGCATCCTGCGCTGCTGTGTCGTGTGAAAGATAAGCAAAGACACGGATGCGTTTTCACGGCGGGCTGGCGAGGCCGGGGGGTGTAAAGGCCAGAGCAAATCCCTGCAGGTGGATGCTGTAGCTGCCAGCCGCCCGAGGAGAAGGGACCACCCTGCGCGGCCCAGAGTCGCTTGTGCCCCTCGGAGAGGCCGTGCCAGGAGGCTGGGCGAGAAGAGGCGCGGCGGCCCCTCACCCGGGGCTGGGCTCCCTGCTGGGCATGCCTGGCCGCCGGGGCATTGGAGGCAGGAGCTGATTCTCCGGAGGGGGAAATACCTGCCTCTGCTTTTGTTACCTGGAACCTCACTCTGTCCCCTGGGAAAGATGCTTCCCGGTGCCAAGCTGCAGCCTTTGCTCGCACGTGTCCCTGCTGCCTTTTTCTTTTGTTTCTCCTGCTGCCTTCAGTCGCTGGCTGGAGGTGTCAGCATTTTTCCTCCCCCTGTGCCGGCTGCCGCTTCTCCTGTTCTCTCACTGTTGTTTTCCTATCCTGTTGTCTCCAGCAGCTGAGGCCGTTGGGAGGTGGGTTGGCCATCCTTGGCACAAGGGGGGCCGTGGGACCGCAGCCTGCCTTCATGCAGGGAACTTGTTTTGTAGGGTGAGGTTTACCGAGCGATCTCCTGGGGCAGGGGGAGGGGTGCAACTGGGACTGTGGCCCTCACAGAGCCACTGCCTTTTAGCCAACCCCAAAACTGCCAGCCTTACATCAACCACTTGTAATTTTAATTTTTTTTCCCATAACCTCTCGAATTTACTTAATCTCTCTTGCAACGGTCTCACTCTGCTGCCAGCAGAGCACTTCTCACATGGCAGCTGCTGAGCATTCCACGCCCCTCCCCAAGGGCTTGAATTTAACTTGAATTTAACACTCGGACCACTTCTGTCCTCTTTGGGAAATCCCCTGCAGGGCAGCAAAATGTGCAGAGAAAACTAAAGGGAGGCCCAGACCAAGTCCTTAGCTGGGAGCCATTTCTACTGTAACTGCCCTTTTGCTTTGTTTTTTTTTTTTCAGGTAAAGAACTGTGAATAACAGTGAAGTGTTTGGCACAGGGCAGACAGCCAGGCCCCACAGGACCAGCATGGCTTTAACTTTTGCTTCCAGCTGGAACTGAGCAGTTTCTGTTATCTACATGTGCAACATGAAAGCAAATCTGGCTCTCCCTTTTCCCTAATTTGTTTAGAAAACTGCAGTCTAAAGATAGGTGAGCTGAGAGGAGTTGTGTAAACAAGATCTGGCTTGCCTGGAGGTTTCATTTCCCATACAGAGAGAAGTCATGCTCCAGGTGCACAACTACACATAGTGGAGGAGATCTACTGATGGCTTGTGTGGTTATCTTAAAGATTGAGCCAACTATGTACCCTCTCATACATCCCAATGCCTTGTGTCCCCAAAGCCTTGGTGTTAGGGACAGGGCCATAAAGAAAAGTCCCAACAGGAGCCTAGACCTCAGGGGTGACCAGTTTGCAGTGTGAGAGATGCATGTGGCTTCCAGACACATTGAGATCAACCTCAGGGTAGCTCTAGTGGGGCTGTGGTGCTGTGGGGGTAACCAGGTAATCCAAGTCTTGGCTTGTGGGAAGAGTCCAGCTGGAAATATTAATGTCCTTTCTACAATTTTGGCTGATGGTTAGTTGTAATTGAGGCTCCCGATTCTCCTAGTCCCGTGCCGTGGTCTTCGAAGCCCTTGTTTCCTCTTTCCTGCTCATGAAAACAAGAGCAATTTCTTGTGTCTTGGAGATCTCCCTCTTGTTGGTGAATGGCATGTAAAACACTTTCCTAGGTTGTTCATTCTGTATCATCTGTAATAGCAATTATACAACGCTAATTATTATTAGTACAGCCGTTGTTTGTGTGCAGCACTTGGAGCCAAACCACAGTATGGTTATTTTGTCTGATGGGTAATCAGAACGCTGCCATGTTGGTACTTAATATGTCTGAGCCAGAAGCAAAGGGAGCACTTCCACGAGGAGGCTGGCATGACAAGGTGCTCTGGAGCTACTTCAGAGAGGCTGTGGGTGATGTTTCTGTCCTGATGCAGGACTCTCCTGTTTCCCTGAAATTTTACTTATGCTTCCTGCAGCTCTCTCAGGAATTTCTTTAGGCCACAGTCCTTGGAGTCCTTCCAGTCTTGTGCCTGGCAGTGGGCCTTCCAGGGCCTGGATGGTTTGCCTGAGAAGTGCCTCTCAGAGGACTTGTGTGTTGCACTCAGAGGTCCTGCAGGACAGTGCCAGCATCCTCTTGTGCTGCAGTGGTCTGGAAGGAAGGAGGTTGTAGTAGATGAGCCATATGCTGTTACTTTTTCCACAACGTGTTTTCTTTGCTCATGCTTGCAGATGGTCTGATTTCTCATGGCGAAGAAACCTTTCCTTGTTTGCTCAGGGTTGGTATAGGCACACTGAGGCTATGACCTTTTTGTTTTGAGTAAAACAGATGGGTTAAGCAGCAGGGTAGTGAACTTGTTAAGCTGAGTAAATGCTCCTTCCATGTCCATCCCCTTTGTGACCTCTCTCCAGCAGCTGGTCTCATCTTAAGACTTTATCCTAAATAGTATCCAGCTCTTAGTTTAAAAAAGGAATTACTCACGTTGAGCCCTTTTTGATCTGGTGGGATTTTTTCATCCTTCGATTCTGTCTCAGTTGCTTCATCTTGGCCTAACATGCTTTCTTCCAAGTCACCCATGTTTGATGGCAAAGTTCCCCACTGGCATCACTACAGCTGCTTCTGGAAACGGGCTCGAATTGTGTCCCACGCAGACGTTGATGGCTTCTCTGAGCTCCGGTGGGAAGACCAGGAGAAAATCAAGAAGGCCATTGAAACTGGAGGCCCTGGAGGAGGTAAGCAGAGGTCTCCTGGTATTAAGAGGTTCATCTGGAATCGTGCTCCCTTTCCTCAAGCTGTTATTGTTTTTCTTTGATTGCTATGTCCCTTCAACAAGTGATATTGGAAGAGTTGGTGTGATGTCTTTGCACCCCAGAGCTGGGATACTGGCAGGTTATATCAGTGAGGGAAGAAGCCAAGTCAGTTAGCAGATGCATTGCCAAATATTTCTTGTTGTCATGGTTTGTTTCTTTTGTTTTCTGTTCTTTGATATCAGCATATGCCCTTGTAGTAACAGTACCTTTGCTGCAGCGTGTGGCTGTGGTGGCCCTTTGAAGTTGGTACACCGTGAACTAGTGAGTGAGGGGAACAAGTGAGAAGGGTCTAAGTACCAACCAGACCAAACTCACCATGTCTCTCTGTAAACCAAGGATGCTGGGCAGTTTTAGATTGATGTAGCCATGCAAAAATCAAAAGGAAACTGGTGGTTGGGAGGAAGAGTTTTGCTTTGAAGCAGAGCTATTTGTGACTCCCATTACAGTCAGTTCTTCAGTAAGATCTCATTTTACAGTACTTGCAGGAGAGAAGTAAAATGGGTCAGCTCAATGCACCTTTGAAAGACTTCTAAAATCATTAAGTGAGCAATCCTGAACAGTTGCTACTTGGCTGCTTAAAGGACCCTTTCTGTTTTAAAGGTGCTTTTGAGCATGGGCCACTTATCTTGCTCTGTATGCAAATTCATGACAGAGGAGTTGCTGGAACAGAGGGGTTTATTAATGCAGACTGCTAACAATCTGGGACAGAGAAAAAGAAAATAAGGGAAAGCCTCTTAAAGCTGAACTCAGTATTTGCTTTGTTCTGCAGGAAAAGGAGCAGAACAGGAAGGAGGTGGCAAGGCTGAGAAGAGCCTAAATGACTTTGCTGCTGAATATGCCAAGTCTAACAGGAGTACTTGCAAAGGCTGTGAACAGAAAATAGAAAAGGTAAAAAGCCTTTCTTAGATTCCCATCTCTTGTCTCTTCTTCCACCAGTTCCTGCTTTAGCAGGGGAGTTGGACTAGATGATCTTCAGAGGTCCCTTCCAACCCTTGCCATTTTGTGACTCTGTGAAACAGTGACTTATATATTTGCTTCCTGTCTATCCTGCATATGGAAAGCGCTTCCAGAATTGCATTTCTGTGTCTGAGAAGCAACTGCGTCCTGGATTTCTGACAGTGAAGGCATCCCTCAGACCTTGTAGCCTGGGCTTCAAACCTGCTGACGTTTCCTTTCACTTGGGTCTTCAAGTAGGCTGCAAAACTGCTTGCCAGCATTTCTGTGGCAAGAGGGTCACCACCAGCTGCAGCTTTTCCTGCTTTTTGCTCCACAACAAAGGTGTTCGTCTCTTCCTGCTCCTCACACAGACCAGCTCTGTTGTGTGCACTGTATCCGTATCAATTCCATGAAAGCATGCAAAAACATGGATGCAGCTACTAAATGATGCAGCCCTGTAGCTGAACATGTCTTGGTGCTCTGCTTTTTAAGACAATTGGCAAAATGAAATTGTGAACCTCTGATAGATATGAATAGACCTGTCAGCTGGGTAAAGTTGTCAAGGACCAAACACTAGTGCTGATATGTTTGCATCTGCAGAAACAATGGTGACTTGTGTAGGCTTTTCCTTGTTGGAGCATGAAGTACTGTGGTCTAAAAGCACCTAAAACAACTCCTTGTTAGGCATCTGAAAAATAATTTGCGGTAAGACAGGGTGAGATCATATGAGCACTGATGCTTGAGAGATAAGGACATAAAGTTAATTTGCTTGCATGATGTTTGGTTGTATGAGTTTTGCTTCAAGCTTCCTGAGAGCTGGAGTATGGGATTACCCATTTTCACTACTTTTTGAACAAAAAACTACTGAAAAAGCTGGAGTGTTTTTTTTCGCCCTGGAAAGAGTATTGAAGGAAGCAGAGGAACTGTTGTGAAAGAGATTGAACAAAAGTTCCAGCCTTGATGGAGGAATTGTTGCAATTTTACAGGTGTTTAGTAGGAAGCATCCTGTGAGTAGCTTGTGCAGAATGGTCTAACAATTGCTCTTGTGTCACTTTACCTCAGGGCCAGATCCGGATTTCCAAGAAGATGGTGCATCCCGAGAAGCCGCAGCTGGGAATGATAGATAACTGGTACCACCCAGACTGCTTTGTGAGCCGCCGAGCAGAGCTGGGCTTCCTCCCAGCCTACGGGGCTGCACAGCTCCTGGGCTTCAGCATCTTGAAAGCTGAAGATAAAGAAACTCTGAAGAAGCAACTCCCAGCTACCAAGAGTGAAGGGTATGTGGGCAATGCAAGAAATTGCATCGTTCTAGATGAACCATTGCTTGCCTTCAGATACATCCATGAGAAATGTTTTGTGACATTGTTGTCTCTGTTAAAAGGGTATTGGTCGTAGGAGGATTTTGCCCTTGCTGTGACCTTAGGCAGGTGACAATAGACAAATTCCCCATCCTGAGAGTGTGCAGTCCACTTGCCTCCAGTGACTGCTTTGAGAAAATGCAGAGACCAGCAGCTATGGCTTAGAGACTGATGCAGGGCTTTCAACCATAAAATAATGCATGCTTAATACAAATGCATCCTGGGTTTTGTGCCTCCTTGTTTGATGCTGTTAACTGTGATGGTTTCTCTGCTCTAACCAGTTGTTAGAGAATTGATTTTACATCTCTTATCTATGAGCTGCTGATATGTGACAGGCACTGAATCTGATAATGGTGTTTATTGGCCGCATAGTAGTTACACGTGGGTGCTTTTGTTCACTAAATCTTTTCTGGTACATCTGAAATTTCATTGCCTTGAAATTTTTAGTGGAGGCTCCTGACAGAACTTGTACTGACAGAGAAGCCCTTCCAGGTGACTTGCTAGCTTTGGTCTATCCTTCTCTTTTAATGAAGGCTTTCGTTATTTGGTTTTGAAGTGATTTTGCCTAGAGTCATGCTTCGTAACACAAGACAGTGTTGCCTTGTCCCCATGGAGGAAGGAACATAAGGTGTTCCTAGGTCCCACAAACAGAGAAAACAGATGTTTTCTTGTTGTAAAACATCAGACTTCTCCATGTACTCTCTGTAGACTGAGTTCAGCTTTGCTTTTGCAAGGATTGACCATGAAGCTGTCCAGTGAGACTGGTGTCAGGTTCTGGGAAGCTGTAGATGTGTCAAATCTGTGCAGTCTTTGTCAGTGTTGGTCCTTCAGATATGTGGCTGCTGGGCACAGCATACTGTTCAGGGCCTTGTGTGTATGTGAAAGTCATAGGTAACAGAGCAGGGCGTGCTGTCATTAATCTGTGTGTTGTTAAGAGTCTGCAGCTTATACAGTTTATTCTTGGTTGGCGATTGTTCCAGAAGCATTCAGCAGTGATGTGCTGTGGGAAGGGTCTTGCAGTGCCACAGGAGCTGCTGCTCCTGCCAGAGCCCTCGTGAGGTTCTGTGCTGTTCACCTCACTTACTAAAACTCGGAGGTCTGAGACCAGCTGTCTACATCTGCCTGACAGTCTTGCTGTCTTTCCACACAGACATTTTGCCTCTGTGTGTGTTGCAGGATATAAGTCCGAGTACAATGTTTTAATGCGCTTGCAGCTTTTCAAGTAGTCCTCTGCCTTTTGTGCCGAGGAGCATGTTCTGCTTTGTCCTAGAACAGTGTGTGAGTTTAATAGGGTTATTTGTAGTTTTCTCTCATGTCTTCAGCAAAACTCTAGAGGTTTGACTGTGTTAAGTGTTCCTCTTGTCTGCCCTAACTCTGCTTTTCTGGGCCACTTCTGGGATGCTGTGGAAAATATGAAGGCTTTGTAAAGATAGGCCACAGAGTAGTTTGCCAAGTCACTGTGTAAATAAAAGCCTAGAATTGCAGTGTAAAAAGACTTAGACTGTTGAGGCAGGGTAATGTGAACCAGGATCTCATGCCAGAAAAGCAGCAGGATGTCTCATCTTTCCTGCTTTCTAAGCACTGTGTGAACAAGCCCCTCGACCGTGAAGGTGCTGCCTAGCTCTTATGCTCCAGTACATTTCTTCAGCTGTTTGGACTGTGTGCTTGAGCTAAGGGTGTTAAGGGTCAACTGGAAAAAAAAACATTTGTCTGTCAACTAAACTGGATGAGTGTAAATAAACAGAAAGAGGAGAGAGGTGTGGTGTGTTTCCTACCTGGTGATCTTCTGCCAAGAAAGCACAGAAGTTCTGGAGAAGCCAAAAGAGAAACATGCCAGAAGCTTGTAGCAGTTACTTCTGATAATTCATCATTCAATCAGATAACAAAAACTAATGATAGAAATTACAGTAGAAATGATGTTACAGCATCTGTTGCGGGTAAGATTCTCAAAATGATCTTTCAAGATATTTTAATTTGTGCTGCATACAGATTATATCCTCATAGAATGGTAGGGTTGGAAGGGACCTTTAGAGATCACCTGGTCCAACCTCCTTGCAGAAGCAGGTTCACCTAGATCAGGTCACACAGGAACGTGAATGTGTCCAGGTGGGTCTTGAAGACCTCCAAGGAAGGAGACTCCACACCTTCCCTGGGCAGCCTGTTCCAGGGCTCCCTCATCTGAACAGTGAAATAGTTATTCTTTTTGTGTAGATGGAACTCTTAGTGTTCCACCTTCATCCCATAACCCCTCATCCTGTCACTAGATACCATAGAAAAAAAGTGATGCCCTAACCTCCTGACATCCACCATTTATATATTTATAAACATTAATGAGATGCCCCCTCAGTCTCATCTAAACTAAACAGCCCCAGTTCCCACAGCCTTTTCTCATAAGGAAGACGCTTCAGTCCCCTGATCATCTTGGTGGCCCTGTGCTGGACTCTCTCCAGAAGTTCCTTGTCCCTCTTGAGCTGAGGAGCCCAGAACTGGACACAGGAGTCTAGGTGAGGCCTCACCAGGACAAAGTAGAGGGGGAGGAGTATATGTCTCTGCAGTTCAGATGTCACATACAAATTCATCTGCTGCTTCTGCCTGTCTAGCTCATCCTCTGAGAAGCTTGGGCTTTGGGGCTGCCTTCTCAGCCCTTCATGTAAGGGCAGCAGCATGATATGCCTGTTGAGGATGAGAGAAGTGAGGTACTGACCCAGGCTACCGAGAATAGGTTGGAAAATCCCTTCCCTCTTAAGGGCAAAAATAGGAAAGTTTCCCATATGGAGCCTGACTTCTTTCCTCAGTCCTCTATGAGTGAAACATACCAACCTTCCCCTGGGCTGATGTTGTGCTGGAGCACCATCACTTTGCAGGCCTGGGGAGGAGGGTCTTGTGACCTTGCCAGCAGCTTCTCTGTGGAAAGAGTTCTTGTGTACCGATGGAGGAAATGCAGGAGCAGCTTGCGAGCTCCCTTTGACTGTCCTTTGGTAGCATGTGTTTCACCCTCCTCCTCTGATCTGTGGTACTTTCCTGTATTTTCTACCTAGTTTGTTTGGGCAGAATTACTGCCCAGGACATGAGCAAGGTGTCATTGTGGACATGTCATGCAACCCCAGATTAACTGCAGAGGTTGCCTAAGGAAGGGGGTAAGTACTTGGGTCAGCAACAATCTGGCAGTGCTTTACAGAGAGGAAAAGAGAAGTTCTTGTTCTTCCCTGGGTCAGCTGCTTGCTTTGCCAAGAGTTGCTGTGGTCATCCTTTCCACTCAATTTCAAAAATAGGGAGGGGAACATGAAAAATAGGGAGTAGATGGTAAGGAAAGACCAGGCTAGAGTGGGACAGTTCACCTCCCTCTTCATCTTCCCAAAAGCTGGAATCAGTCTTGTAATTGTGTATCCTCCATGAAGGTGGGAAGTTATTTATGTTGTCTGTGAAGTACCAGGTCCTTTAGCTGTTGGTTTGTACCTGTTGAATGTGGGCAGTGTCCCTTCCCCAGATGGAGCTGGGGTGTACACAGTAGCACACAGCTGCTGTTAGCAACATGTAGTGTTTGGTGGTCTCAGGGATGGAAGACAAAAGTAACGTATGCGCCAGTGAGTGTGTATTTTGTTGATTGTTCAAAAATTTGCTGATTTGTGAAGACATGAGGTGAACTTGGCTTTGCCATTCCCTTCTCCAGGCTGTATAAAATAATGGTTATCATTTGCATTAAGCTTTGGGCATAGCCACGGCCAAAAGAGAAGGCAATAATGACTGACAGCTGAATGCCTCTCTGCAGCTGGGATGATCCCTTCTGTGCTACTGTTTGTTCAAGTGGCTGGAACAGGTACAGTAATCACTGCATTTGGGAAAGCAACCAGCTCTCCCCTTGACTCTGAGGAGAAGCTGCCAAAAGTGTGAGCCCCTGCTGGCGTTTGGATGCTTCCGCCGTGTCACAGGGCCTCTCTTGAAGGGTGGTTGCCTTCCAGCAGTCATTGTGCTGACTTTCCTGCTTTTGGAAACTGAGAGACAAGTTAGGGCATAGGAGTGAGCGCTGGCTTGCTGGAAGCAGCCTGTCAGCCTGTTGAGGGAGAGGCACTGCAGATGCACAGCGTTTGGGCACCCATCCTAAATACTTGGATTATTAAGCCTTCTGGGTTGGGAAGGTGCAGCAGAAAGCTTTGCACTGAAGCTGATATGTTTTTCCCAGATAAGTTGTGTACCCATGGCTCTGTTAAAACTTGCATGGTAAGGCTAAGTGGATGCTCCAATCTTCCCCCTTTCAGGGGCTGCAGCTGGAGAGGAGAGAGGATTTGCTTGGCCTGGGGACTTTCAAAAGCATAACTCTGTGTGTATTTATCCAGCTGTGCCACTCTGGCTCCTGCTTGCCTGGTTTAGAAAACAGTATGGAATTTTTCCCAAGAAATGCAAGCAATTTCTTGGTCTGTTGTTGTCACCCCTGAGGCAGTGTGCCTTACAGCATAGCCCAGCTCAACTGATGAGACTTTGCCAGGGGGCAGCTACAAAATGAGCACTTCTGCAAACAAGCCCCTTCAAGACTTGAAGAGTGCTCTGAATGATTATTTGGTCAGAGTTACTAATGATGGGCTAGTGGTGGCTACTGCAAAACAAATGAGAACTTGGCCAAATGTTACATCCAGGACACTTACTAGAACTTACAAGTCTCTCACATGTGAGTCTTTATGAGGAGAGTACCTTTTCACATCCTCTTGCAGCTTTATAGTTACTAAGCTGTCATACAGGCTTAGTCTTAATGGTAGCAAAGTACTAGAAAGCAAAATGTTTAAAACTGTAAGTAGGAGAGCAATCGAGAATGTCAACTTTATGGCTTAACCATCAGCCACAGCTCATGAAGTTAATACAGATGCTTTCTTAAAAAGAAACCTGGCTGATGTTTCAAAACAATATAAGCAGCTCTGTCAAAATGAAGTATGAGATCCAAGCTGAGTTCGTGCTCTGCCTCAAGTTGCAGGCCCATCCTGCCTCAAGTAGGGCAAAATTCCCCTTTATTTCCTCATGAGGAGAGCACACTTTGATTTATTGATGTCGGTATATTTTGAAGCCAGGCAGACCAAGGGGACGACTCTGGAAACATAAATGATCTACCTCTGAAGTTGCTTGCAAGTCAGAACTTTGCCAAAATCCCCTGGTTTTCATATGGCTTCTTTTCCAGTCTCTCTTGAGCAGTTGTTTTCTGTAACTTCGCACTGCACAGTTCTAAGCCTGCAGCTAGTAACAATAAATTTCCTCACACACAACTACACGGTAGCACATCACGAAAACTGCTGTCAGCCTGGGAGCACTTTGCAAGTAGAAACTTCTGTCTGATTTCAGAGACCTGACTTAATTGCAATCTGAAGGGAAAGCAGCTGGGAAATATCTAGCTTCCCAGTGTGTGAGCTTATTAAAGTTACCACATTTGCTGTCCTTTATTTCAGTATGGATTGTCTTAAGCTGAAAAATCAACCTGTTGATTCAGCTGAAGGCACTAGAGTCTTTTAGCCTGCATTGCTGCACCTCCTCAAATCTGTAGAGGTCTGCTTATATTCGGGTATGCCTTTGGTGAAACTGTTACAGGTGTAGATGAATATGCCTGAAAATGTTGCAGTATATATGGGCTCTTCTGCCAGACCATAGAGTTACCCCTTGGAAAAGCTTTAAGTCTACCTGACCTGGTTGAGGGAGCTCATGTTGCAGAGCCAAGTACATGTCTACGATCTAGCTCCGAGGAATTTGAAAAACAGATTTTCCTGCCAAAACTGAGGATGTTCAAGCCTGTGCAGGTAGCAGCAGCCAGTAACTGAGCTCTGATAACTGCTGGACAGGCGTTTAAATAACTTCCTTTTGTGTGTGTGTGTGTGTGTTTTGTTTTTCTCTATTAGAAAGAGAAAAGGAGAAGAGGTAGATGGAAATGTGACTACAAAAAAGAAACAGAAAAAAGAAAAAGAGAAAGAATCAAAGCAGGAAAAACAGCTGAAGGTGAGTTTTAGCTGATCACATCCTAAAAACTGCTTCATTAGAAGCATGCAGTGCCAGGCACTAACTGAAGAGCTGTGGCTCCTATAGCAGGGCTGTACTTGGTGCCCAGGCAAAGCAGAGTTGCAGCACAGTCTTCACGCCCTAAGTGCGGGAGATGCCCTGTCTGAGGGCAGTTTACCTTGCTGCTTTCTTCTGAAAGACAGGAAGGAAGTTATCTAGGACTTGTGCTTATTGGATTTAGGTAATTAGACTAAATGCTTTCTCTGTCAGGGAGGCTGGCTCTGCAGTCCTTCCTGTGCCATCTGGTTATGGGGGCTGAAGCTCTGAGCCTGAGTGTTATTGCAGAAGAGCTTGGGAACCAATAAATAGCTCATTATAAGAATTAAACGGAGGTAAAGCAGAGAACTAGATTAGTGAGAAGTCATATCTTTTTCACCCTCTAGGGAGCTATGTTGAATTCTTGGGTACAGAGTGTGATAGATCACAGCTTTCTGCCTTTCGCTTTCTAGAACCTTGTGGGAAAAATTGGCAGAAGAGCATCAGGAATTTTGTATTTATTGAAAGTTTGGCATAGGTACTTCCAAGGAAAAAATTAAGAAGCTGCTTTTGCTGCAATTGAAGTCATAATGGAGCTGTAGAAAAATGGTGGTGTCTGCTTCTGAACAAAAGCTTTCTTTTTTAGTATGTGGCAGCATATTTAATTTTCAGCAAAACTTAGCTGATACCGAGGTTTTGCAGATCAAGACTATTTGTGGATCAGGGATAACTGTGGGTTCATTAGGTTTTCTTAACATCCCTTCAGCAAACATGATCATAAAATCATAGAATGGTAGGGGTTGGAAGGGACCTCTAGAGATCATCTAGTCCAACTACCTGCTAGAGTAGGTTCACCTACATCAGGTTACATGGTAATGCATCCAAGCAGACTTCAAAAAACTCCACTGTCCATGGGCGGTCTGTGCCAGGGCTCCCTCGCCCTCACAGCCAAGAAGGTTCTTAATGATCATTAACACTGAAAATTAAACCCTTTATCCTAGTCAAAAAGTTCTTCCACTTTTTTACTGTAGCCATTGAATAATATTCAAACACTATCTGAGGAATTTTAGGATACTTCTTTGCTGTCCAACCCTTTCACTTTTTGTAGAAAGTCCCAAAAGAATGTGCAGGCTACTCCACACTGCTGCAGGTCACTGATTTGGTAGAAATGCCTCTTATGCTTAGCTGGCTTAAAAGAACAATGGCAATCAGCATTTCTCGTTTTTGTTTTAATGCAAGACTCAGATGCATCCCCATCCCCACAGTTGTCGTGTCAAATAGTTAGCTGGTATTTGCAAAGGCTGTTGAGAGCTTGCTGAGGGTAGAAGTGACAGAAACATAAATTCCACTCTACCTAAAAGCTGCCTGTCTCATTAGTATCGCTTGTACCTTCTTGCATGAGACAGTGCTGTAAAAGTTACTCCTTCGTCATTCTTCACATGTACATGATAGAGAAGCCTTGGTTTATACAGAATTCCATAGGGGTGTTCTGCCTGTAATCTTGAGAAGAGAATGTATTTACTGACGCCGCAATGTGCTCATGTGTTCATACTGAAATCTGAAGCATGTGGCTTTAACAAACTGGTAGGGTTCTAGGTAAAATGTGTGACTCTTTATTTACCCTTTTGGTAAAGCTACTGGTTCTTGGTAGAACTGGTTCTAGCTACTAGCTCTTCATCTCACAGTCTGTTTCTTAAGATACCATGGTCTTGCTAAAACCTTGAACAGATACTTCACTTCCAGGAGTGTTCTTAGAAAGCAATTGAATGCAAGTAGCTAAGCTGCTGGGTTTTGTCAACAGGAGCAGACAGAGCTGATCTGGGGCATCAAGGATGAGCTGAGGAAGGTCTGCTCAACTAACGACCTGAAAGAGCTGCTGATTGCCAACAAACAGGAAGTTCCTTCAGGAGAGAATGCCGTGAGTTGAACTGTGGTTGCTTTGCTGCGTGTGTGCTGGATCTTTGAGTTGCTTAAGCTGGACCAAACCAATATTACTGCAAGGTCTGAAGCACATATCCAGAAAGAAGCTTAGTGTAGAGCCCAGTCCTTTTGTCCTGAGCTCTGATAATATTGCTGTTACGCTTTCTTGTGAAGGGCTGTGTGGTGGTGTGTGATGCTGAATTTAGTACCTTGATCTCTGTGATCTACCTTTATTCTGCCATACCCTAACTGGTATGTGTCTTTGTTGGCTTTTAAGGAGCAGGTTAGTTATGGCACTTTGCATTGCCTCCTTCAACTGTTAAATTATGTGGAAAGAAGCAAAAACTACACAAATTCTTTCGTGGTATATTTTCTAAAACCAATCAATTTTCAGTGTATGTAATGTAGTAAAATCATCTCTTTTAGATCCACACATCTATTAAGACTCTCTGTAAGGAGTGTGGGCTGGGATGTGGGAAGCGTCTAGACTCAAAATGGTCAAGAAATACTCTCTAGGCAGGAAAACCAGGACTTGTCTGAGCCTGCATTCCCCCACCTGCCTACTCATGTGCCCAGCTGCAGTCACTTGTGTGCTACTTGTCTGTTGTGGCACAGCTGCCTGATCGGGTGCCTGGTGGTAGGTTTGCTCTCCTGAATACTGAACCTGGGCAATAGAGACTGCAAGCCACAGAGGTGAGCAGGTATAGTGTGACAAGGGAAACTTGCTCTCCTGTCTTTAAGACATCGTAAATCAATCGGTACCGATTAGAGTCTTGATTTCTATGCCACGTGTATGTGACAGGCACTGGCAGTTTATACCAGCAGCCTGACAGCAGTTTTCTTGTGCAGCCCAGTGTTATGTAGTGCGTGGGCTTACAGCCTCCTTCTGCCATGACCTGTTTTGTATTCTTTGTTGCTTTAGATTTTGGACCGAGTAGCAGATGGAATGGCCTTTGGAGCTCTGCTTCCCTGCGAGGAGTGTAAGGGGCAGTTTGTGTTCAAGAGTGATGCGTACTACTGTTCAGGGGATATTACTGCCTGGACTAAGTGTGTTGCTAAAACACAGACTCCCAACAGGAAAGACTGGGTAATCCCGAAGGTGGGTATTTACTGCAAATTTCATCATCTGAAGTACATTTCTTAACGGTTGTTATCTCTTGTAAGGAGACTGAAAAAGCAGGAGTCGGTGTTTGGGATGCCAGAAAGCAGAGTGTGCTGCACTGCTGAGCAGCTGTGGCAGTGAGGAAGTCCTGTCACAGCTATATCCCTCCAGGGGTGGGCAGCTAATGCATAACCACATCATATATTTTTCCAGTAACACTAAATTGAAAGACATGTTGCCGATTTGATTTGAAACATGTCATTGACCCTCTTCTAGTTTTCTTTTCCTAATCACTAAGGTGCATATTTACCTACCGTTGTAGGAATGCTTGGGAAATCCTTTCCAAAACCTACAGGAACTGCCAACATCTGCCCAGGACTCAATTTAGCATTTAAATCTTATGTTGGTTTTAAACTCTACTTATGCTTCCATCCCACAGGAGTTTAAGGAAATTCCTTACCTGAAGAAATTTAAGTGTAAGAAGCAGGACAGGGTATTCCCTCCAGATGCTGCTACAACTGCCAACTCTGTGCCTCCTCCTTCTGCAGCTGCTCCTGTGACAGAGACTCTGTCCACACCCAGAGGTAAGAGGCTGGCTAAGCTCCAGAGGCTGTGTAATGCCACTTCTAGCCAGACAAACGTGTCGCCCTCAACAGGCATGCTGTTCTCCTGCCCCTGAGCAAGCAGAGCTCTCCTGGCAAAAAACAGCCTAACAGTCTCTCATGTGCTTCATCTTTCTAGCCCCAGTAGCCCCCACTATGGTGAGCTGCCAGGGGACATGGGCTTGAGATCTGGGTTATTACCTAACAGATCTTTTTGGGTATGCTGTTGGTGAGGAAATTGTGAGTTTGCAATGAAACAGAAACTTGAAGGCGCTGCAAAATGTGTCCCAAGGGAGACCTGAGGTAAAATGCCTTCTTGCTTGGTTTCTTGGGGAACATCAGAGGCCTCTGTAATGCCAGAAATTCAACACTGTGTTAGGTATAAAAGGCAAGAGGGTTATTTTGGTTTGTTTTTTAAATCTTCCCTTGGGATTTAGCTTCACCAATCACTGACTCCCCTTACACAGAATAGATAATGTTGTTTCTAGCCCACAAACTGGCGAAAGGTTGGACTCCAGAAGTTCTCTGTAGGCTGTTGGAATGAGATGCATGCTTTGGTGCCATAGCCTGTTCGCTAAAAGCTATGCTGACTTCTTTCTTACTCAGTTTTTTAGCCCTGGCTGTAGTTTCTGGAGCAGGGGATTATTCAGACTTCGTGAAAAGAGTGGCAGTAATTTTATTAAATTTTAAAATTAGCACAGCTAATTTTAGCCAGATGGTGTTATTTTAGGCAAAGTAACCCAGGTCTTGATTCTGATTGGCAAGTTGTTTCCAATCCCAGTGTGCCCTGCAAGTAAATTCAAAACATGAATCAGGATTAAACCAGGTTACTTTGTTTGTTCACAACCTAACTAATCTGAGATGAGGGGAGAAGAGGAAACAAACCCCTCCGTTGATCAAACAGGACTAATAGCCTTTATCTTTAGCAGTACAGATCTGCTCTTAGACACTTGCCACGTTCTGAACCCACCTGCATTGCAGAATGTTGACACAATGATAACGGAGCTTCAGATGGTTCCCACTTTGCTCCTGAGTTGTTATGGGATTTACATGGTACAACCTTGCATTGTCTGTAAGATCAAAACTGGAATGTACCATAGTGAAACACTGTTTCTTGAGAGACAATCCTCTTTCTCCAGCCCCTCAAAACCAAATTCCATTTTGAAGAGGCAGAAGCTTTCATGTTACAGTGAGTTTCTTCCATGCAGTCCTGGCATCAAAAGGAGAAGTAGAGCACAGTATCTGGTACCTAGTAGCACAATGCTGAAGCAGATTGCTTTTTAAATTATTATTGTTTTTTTTTTAAAAAACCTAACAAAACAGAGAAAGGCAGGCAAATGATGTGACTACATATCCATCTTCCCTGACTTCCATCCCTTCCGTTTGCTGGTGGATGCTGAGCTTTGTTGACTTTCCTAGGGGGTGGGTTAACTTCCACTTGCTTAGCACAGGTCAGACCTGCTTGGGCCCTTGTCTCCCTGCCAGCTGGGCTGACTGTAGTGAGTGTGGGAGATGCTGTCCCTTTGTGCTTGTCATTTGTCTGGGGTGTGATGTGGAGGGTGGGATGGGACTCTGGTGCTTATTGGTGACTTGGCGACTTATTTCTGAACACCTAGACAAACCGCTGACCAATATGAAGATCCTGGTTATTGGAAAGCTGTCAAAGAATAAGGAGGAGGTGAAGGGCATCGTGGAGGACCTGGGAGGAAAGATGACAACAACAGCTAACAAGGCCACCCTGTGCATCAGCACACAGAGTGAGCAGCCATGCCTTGGGCACTGGTAGCACTGGTAACAGAGCTACGTAGATTACAGAGAACATGCGTCCCCAGAGCTATCTGGGGATCAGTGTTTGGATTAGGAGGAGTGTTTTGTGTGCACACATGGCCTTAGTGTGCTTGGAAAAGTAAAGGCAGATGTTTGCTGTTTGAGTTTTATCACCTAGCACATTAACCCCATGGGTCATGCCATAAGGCTCCGATGTGTCTGCAGCAGCTGGAGCTCAGGTCTGAATGCAGACTGTGGTCGTGTGCAGGCCGCCCTTGTAGGGGTGATGGGAGCTATGTCCCTGCTTACCTTGGAGAAGCCACTGAGCTGACTGTGGGTGCCTGAGGGCAGTTATTTTCTTGGATTGCAACTCAGGATCTCTGCTCCCTAGCTGCTGCAATAGGAAATCTGCTCCCACCTGGCAGATGGGAGATCCAAGAGGATCAGCCCCAGCCTAGCTCTCCTTCAGGACCAGACAGGTAAAAGAGGAGTGTTCCTGCTCTAGCCCAAGCTGCAGCTTTGAGCTGATGAGCGTTTTGCTCTACAAAGAATATAGTGAATCCAAACTGCGGTGGAACTGTGTTTTCACAAAGTGTTATGGAGGCCTGAACCATGGCCAGAGGGAGGGGCTAAAGTCTGAAACCTCACTAATGGTTTGTTCTTTTTCTTTTTTTCTTTCCTATTTCCCACTCTGCCTCTGCAGAGGATGTGGAGAAAATGAGCAAGAAGATGGAAGAAGTGAAGGAGGCCAAAGTCCGTGTGGTCTCGGAGGAGTTTCTTCAGGATGTGAAATCCTCCAGCAAGAATTTTCAGGAGCTTGTGTCTCTCCATGCACTTTCACCCTGGGGTGCGGAGGTAAAAATGGAGCACGAGGAAATGGCCGTGGATGGGAAGTGCAGCAAGCCCCCAAGTATGAAGAGTGCTGGAAAGGTCAAAGAAGAGCAAGGTAAAGAACAATGCAGTTGTTTCTCTGCAGGCCTGTTCAATGCTGTGCATGCACAAAGCAAACGTGGGTGTAGCCTGTCTGTGCCCTTTCCTTGAGATCTCTGTCCTTTCTTATATAAAGTTAAATAACAACACCTCAGGGCAAGTCTAGCTTTAAGTAAATGGGAAGCTGGTTCCTGAACTGGTTCTTGTTTTTGCTTGGTTCAGTCTTGATAGATCTCCTGTGCCATATGTGCCCAAGGCTCCCTGACATTAGTTCAATCTCTTCAACATAACACGTCAGCTTCTCTGACAGCGTGAATCAGTGTTGGAGCTCCAAGAAGGTGCTGGGACACCAAGGAATCACAGACACTACCATGATCCCCCAAGGGGTATTCACAAATGAGAAAATACTGATGTCCAGAGCAATGGATCTTCATTCTGCTTGGCTTAGAACATAACATTTTTTTAAATGAAGGAGGAAAAACATCCAACACCAATGGGATTCCTCCACAATGCCAGAGAGCTTTTGCAAATGCTGGACAGTGAGCAAAACCATCAGACTTGCTTTCCTATCCTCAGAACCCATTGTTCTCCATGCACAGGTTTCTGTCATGCAATCGGGTGTGTTATCACCAGGTTATCTCACAGTAGTACCGTCTCTGGGGGACCTGAACACTCCTAATGCCCTGTGATGTTTTTAAATCCTACTTAAATACAATCTTTCATCTGCTCTGCAAGTGAAAAAATTATATGGCCCACCCCTTGGGGCCAAAAGGAAGGAGACATAATCTGGGGAGATGTCAGTTTTTTCACTGAATTGACAGGATGGGGGCTGTGATTTGGCTGCTAAAGCCAGGTAAAAAAAAAAAACCAACATTGTGCTCAGGTACTAGGAATCTGACTTGAAGTCTCCTTAGGGTGATAATTATGCAAATTGAGAATTTAAATGTTGATTCAAGTCAGACTGTGTTGCCTACTCCTGAAAAAAATTAACTCTTTGCTTTGCTGCAGGACCTAGCAAGTCTGAAAAGAAAATGAAGCTAACAGTTAAGGGTGGAGCAGCAGTAGATCCTGATTCTGGTGAGTGATAACAATGACTGCCCCTGGACCACACACAGTCTTCAGGACTTGTGATCTTTTGCAAGCTAATTTTCTGTGAAAGGATAAGGGTTCCATAAAAGCAATGGGATTATTTTAAACCTTTTTTTTTTTTTTCTTGCTGTCAAAGGAAGGATATTGATTGACATCCAAAGCTGGTTCTTGCATGATTTTCTAGGGCAACTTTCTGAAGGACCAATTAAAACTCGTTCAGCTTCAGGACCATTTGTGAGTGGGGTGAACCAGCACAGACCACAGGTCTAGCCTGAGTGTCTGTTCCTAGTCTCTCTGGGGGGTAGCTGATGCTGCTCTCCAAACAAATTGACATTATATTGAGCATTCATACTGCATCCAAGGCCAGACTTTGTTTTTTCAGTCCATTTGTTAATGTGATGCCTGCAGAGCTGTATCTCTCTGGAGAATTCCTCCAGCAAGTTACACAGTGTTAAATACTGGATTTTAGATGATCTTTTACAGATTTTTTTTTTCTCTAGTTAGAATTGATGTTCACACCACTGTATCTAAAGGTTTTTGCTCAGAGTTTGTTAAAAACGTGCCTCACATAGTTTTTAGTGAACATGTGGTCACTGTTTTTGCAGTATTTTTGATGAGAGTCACACTACTTCATGAAACATTTGGGTGAGCGCCGATGCAGGAAGGAGACCTAAAGTGGTAACCTCCTCTGGTTTTCTGCTTTGTTTCTCATCTTTAGGTTTGGAGGATTCTGCTCATGTGTTTGAGAAGGGTGGAAAGATTTTTAGTGCAACTCTGGGCCTTGTAGATATTGTGAAAGGAATAAATTCCTATTATAAACTGCAGCTGCTAGAGGATGACAGAGAGAACAGGTGAGTTTGGTTTTCACACTTTTGTGCATTTTTTTCCCAGTAAGTGTAGGACTTTTGGCATTTACAAGAGCATGGTATGAGTAAAAAGGCTTTGTGAGGAGATACAAATATATTTATCTAAAAAAAAACAAGCCAAAACAAAAAAATGCCCACAAGAAACAACCACAAACAAAACAACCAAACAACAAGTGACCCCTGGGGACATCTCAGTTCTACTTGGTGATATTTCTTTGTAGTGTTGACAATCTGTGTTGGGAGGTGAGTAAGTTTGCAGAGTTGCTTCTGGTGGTATTCATTCTCACATCCTGGTATGAGCAAGGCACATATGGTTGGTGTCTGAGTTCACTGGCTAACAGGAGGGCCTAGTGACTGATGGTTGCCCTTGAAAGTACAGAAGCATAATTTGGTGAAGACCCATCTATTCTAACATCAAGACCTCCCACATGAACTCTGTGATGTTGGGAATCTTTCCCATATTCTCTATCTTACTCTTGTATTCTAATTGCAGAGGTGAAAGATTGGGAAATAAAACCAGATTCTGGTTATTCTACCACAACATAGTCCTGAATAGAGTACTCTCAGTCTTAACAAAGTGCTCTGAAATGATCAGGAGACGGTCATGTGTTTAGTTTTCCATTCTCTTCAGATGGATGGCAGAGGTCTGTCCAGTGGTCACGTTAACTGAACAGATAAAGAATCAGAGAGCATTCTTTAAAATGAAGCTGCCCACATACCCCAAGTGCATAAGGGGGACACAGAAATCAAGGGGAGCTAATGGCTCCCCTGTGGATCAGGTTTGGATTTATCACACTTTACCATATTCATAGTAAGCTTTTGTTGATGAGTTTTGTATGTGGGGTTTGTAACTGGGTCTGTGATTCAGTCCACAGAGGGTTCTCAGTGCCTACATTTTGTGCCTGACAAATTGGAAAGGGTGATTGATTCTATCCCTGTGAGTACTATGGAAGCACAGCTAAGGTGGTGTCAGTAATACAAACAGATTCTTGAATTGGTTTCTCTAGAAATCTGAACTCTAGGACTTTGAGTCACAGGCTTAAAGCAGCATGGTGTTTGTTTCTCAAATACATGACCCCAAATGTCTGGAAATTTGTATTTGTGAAATGTTAAGACTGAGGAGATATTATCCTCTCCTGCTGTGCACACAGCCTTAGGGCTGAAGGTCTGGCTTGTTAACAATGAGCGTTGTGGTTTTTTTACACCAGTCCTTGGACATGTGCTCTGTGGTGGCTGTTCTGTTGCTCACCTGTGGTTGCCAATAGGGAATGTCTTCCATAAAATGAACAGTATGCAAACGGCTGATTCACATGGTTGTGGCAGGATCAATTTCTTTTGGCCTGAGATCTAGAGCCAGAGTATCTTATGTCTGTTCTTTTCTCACATTTCACTTCTCTAGATACTGGGTGTTCAGATCTTGGGGTCGCGTGGGCACTGTCATTGGGAGTAACAAGCTGGAGCAGATGCCATCAAAAGAAGATGCTGTTGAACACTTCCTGAATTTGTATGAAGATAAAACTGGCAATTCTTGGCATTCAAAAAACTTCACTAAATATCCAAAAAAATTCTACCCACTGGAAATAGATTATGGACAGGTAAATCTGAACTGTCCCTATACCAGACAGGGCATTGCTCAGCTGCTTTGCTAGAGCTGTGGGATGACTTACACAACAAACCCTAGATGTGTTGGGAAAAGAACTAGCTTTCCATTGTCAAGTCTGAAGTTCTTTTAGCTCTCATTCCTGTTTACTCAGTAATATTAAGGATGTTAATTTGAAGTTAATTCAGCTGTCGTTTTACATACGTCCTATTTGGAAACATCATTTTCTTTTATTTAGAATAGATACTTCTCATTTATCTTCTACATCCAAAATCCTCCCAAATGCTGAAGCAACTTGTGTACAGCATTCTGCTTAGTGCACATATAGAGCAGGCTGAGAGAGAAATGATTCATTGCCAGTAAGATTCTGCAATTTAGATAGCTAAGCTAAACAAGGTTCTGTCCCTTCTGCCCAGTGTTTGTGTGGTTATTTAAAGGCATACCCATAACTTAAAACTATTTTCATATAAGACAGTAGAATGCTGTTAATAGCTATAAAGATCCCAGAGAAAAATTTTTGAAGCCATTGCATTTTTTCTACGGCCAAATTACCAACTGTCATCTCTCAGTGTGAAGCAGCCAGTGTTTGGCTTAATTTCTGCGGATGTGAATATTGCAGTGGCAAAGTGCTACGCTGCAGAGTACGGTGGTATTCTGAAGCATCTGGCAGATGCTTTATTGGTGCAATGCTCTATCTGTGAAAGCATCAAGATGGTGTTATGGCTAATTGATGATTTCTGTGCTCATCTGTCTCAGGTTTTGTTACAAAAACTTAGTGAAATTAGTTATTACGTTTCTGTTTTGTCATAAAAGCAACAGAGTAGCTTAACTCATTTTTTCATCTCAGAGTCTCTGTGCAGGAGAAAGTTTGCAGAAAAAGTAATTACTACTGTTGCTTGTGGTGAAGGAGAGATGCACAGAGAGTTCCTGTTCCCTTGTTTCAACTTAAATTTACAGTGAAACCTCTTGAAATAATGCCTTCCAAATTACTACGTAGAGGGATTTTAACCCACTTTGTTCCAAAGTATCAGAGCAATGTTCCACTCTCCCCGTGAATTTCAGGCTAGTCATAGTATGCATACACTAAATTCACTTTGAGTTGTTACCATGGCAGCCAGCCTGTTACTTTTTATCCTTTGTGATTTTGCTAATTCCAGTACTATTTTTACCTCCCAGGACGAAGAAGCTGTCAGAAAACTGACAGTAGGTGCTGGGACAAAATCGAAACTTGCTAAGCCAATCCAAGACCTTATTAAGATGATCTTTGATGTGGAGAGCATGAAGAAAGCGATGGTGGAATTTGAGGTGACTGCACACGTTGATGTTTCTCACTTCTAACCCTCTATCCTGCTTACACAGCCAGAAGCGAGTTCTTTGCAATCCGGGGTGCATCATACTTCCTGGAAGCTGGTGTGAGTTTTAGGTCAGCCTTCGAATAAGGGCAAGAGCCAGAATTTGCCAAGCACTACAAGTAGTAATTAGACTGATAGGTGCAGTTTTAAAAACCTGGGTGTGTTCTTTGTTCTTCAGTGGGATCGTCTGTACCAATGTCTTCAATTTAACAAGCCAATGAGAAACTCTTCCACCAGTCCTGGTGGAGTAATCATTCTGTGGTTTTGTGTGTTTGTTTTTCCAGTGACACGTGCATCAAGAGGACTGTTGGCTGAGTGCTTCTAAAATTATTAACACAGATAATTTGCTGGTGATGTGAGGCTAGAGGCACTTCTATTTTTTGTGAGCATTGAATCACATTTGGGGGTGGGGGCAGCACTATCACTGCTTTAGGTAGCAAATGAACGTTCAGCTCAGACGTGAGAAACGCTGCCAGTTGATACATGGCACTAATGAAGTGCTTTGATGAAGTCCAGATCCTCCTCTTACCGAGGCCAAACTCCAGATGATGTTGTTATTGTTTTTCTCAGTTGTCCTAATAATACCTTGTTTTTATCCATTCTTCTGTCATCTGTATTTCTTGATTGATGCTTCTGACAGACTTCAAGAGGACAGTCTGCTAGTATGATCTCTCTTCTTGCCTAGTAAGGGTTTTACTGGTGTCCAGAGATCCTGCAGCTTATTTTATGCAGCTGGGTTGATTCTAAATAACAAATCTCAGTTTTCTTCAGCCAGCTTAGTTATCCTGCCCTAAGACTTTGTATTTAAGCAGCTGTTGTTTGCTCTCTGTATCAGTATTTTGTGTATCTATGTTTCAGAACAGGCTTTGCACCATTTCATACATCTTATCTGAAACCTTTGACGTGGCTTACCCAACATTTCACTGTGCCTTGGGTTAATTGTGTTCTTGTGTATCTTCAGTGCTTTTTTACTTCAAAGTCTTCTAAAATGTTAATAATTCTCTGTAACCGAAACTAGCTGAAGACTTTGAACCGATCATCTGATTTTGTACAACTCTGTTAAAACTGTGCTAATTCATGCCATCTGCAGAACTATAGGAGATCTGGGGGTCCAGATGGGCCTGTCTTCCTATTGGATTTATCTTCTTGTACTGTTGCTGCCAAACAGCTGTTTTCTGTTAGAGGAAATAATGTATTTTCCTAGCTAGAGATTTCTGTGCATCCTAAGAAAACTGCTGCTGGCTTCCTTTCATCAGCCTGATCTCTCTAGTATTTCATTCCATCCAGGCACCTTCATTGTGCCACAGCTGTAGCAAATTCTTAATCTTTCTGCTACGTGACAGTAGATTTATGTGATCTAGCAGTTCTCTTCCTACTTCTAATTTACCTTTCAAGTGTTTCACCTCACCAAGCATACGAGAGTTTATTACCATGATCCATATCATTGCCTTCCATTAAGTGGCTGAGTCTGTTCAAGTGCTGTGTCCTCTCTTGTCTGGATAGAAGGCAAACATCTCCCTCACCCCTCATGCCAATCTTGATGCAAACATCTGTGTTGTGGAGCTCATCCTTCATGTTACCCTCAGTGCATCTGGCAGTAATTGCAGTGCTGTTTTTTCAGATCCAGCCCCTTGGCTGCTTTGCTCTTTTGATGCACCTAATGGTAATGCTTTGGGTGCAGTTTAGCTTTGGATTATCTGTGCAGGGCTCCGTTGATCTCCCATGACTCATAGGAGACATAAATTCTAGCCCTTTGGCGGTATGTGGACTCTGTAAGAGAGATACTACTCGATCACATTGTTGGGACATGCATTGGTTTATAGGTATTAATATTTCATGTGTTAGTTTATAGGTTTATGTGACCTACAGTTAGTGTAGGTGTTCGCAGCTATTCTGCACATGCAGTTCCCATGGTCTATTTTACTTTTACATGTCCTTCATGATTTTACAGCTAATAATTGAACAATATGGATGAATGGTACTAGACAAGAAAATATTGGCCCAAAAAGTTTAGGACCTAAATATATATGTATGTATATATATATATATTTATATTGCAAGTTGTTTTTCAATAGGTTATTAATCTTGGGCTTTGTGACTGTTGTGTCCCCAAGTTTTGAATCCTGTCTTCTCTCTTGCAGTCTATCTTGGCTTTTCTTGGCATCTGGCTTTATATGCTTAGCTGCAGCTGAAGGTGAAAGTTCTCATAAGCCTGATACAGATTGGAAATCTCCATGTATAGTCACTTTCAGGGCTTTCACACCAGTCTGTGGCCTGGAAGAGCCTTCCGAGTTCAGCTTGCAGAGGAGATTTGCTGAGTTTCCTAGCTCTGTAGTGAATAAATAATGTGGAACTTAGCCAGATGGTACATGATATTCGTGGTTTTATAGGATCTTCTGTCCCTGAGATGTCCCTACCAAGTTAGGGAAAAGGTAGTTTGATCTGCTTTTATGTGTGTGTGGTTTTTGTGAAAGACTCCATTGGACTTGACTTTTCTCTAATGTTTTTGCATTCAGATGGTCCTTAATTCTGTGAGGATTTAATGCAACTACAAAACTCTGCCAAGATCCACCAATACACAAACAGAAGCAGCATATAAATTAAATCAGTCGGCAACCAAGACATCGGTTTTAACTTAGTTGCTTTTTTCCCTGGTTTGTTTTTTTTCATTGAATACGAACCTTATAACCTTTTTGCATTTGACTCTTGATAATTAAGGTAAACTTGGAAATAGGTGTCTTGGTTGTACCTAGAGACACAGGGGATCCTATGAACAAATATTATGTCATTCAATTTGCTTCTTTCCTAACCTGAAATGTATGGTTACTGAAGTGATTGAGGAATCTCTGACATGAGCTCAATATTAAACTTCTAGCCAGATGCCTGGTACCCTCTGTTTGTGTTGCCCTAGCATGCATGCTTAGTTATCTACGGCAGTATTCCTTTGTTTATAGGACATCTTCTCAGTAGTGTGTGTTGTCCTTTGACATCATTCCTCAATCTATAGAGATCAATCCCAAGTCTGAAATGTTTCCATTCTTTGCGTGGTCAGTCCTACCAGGATGGTGAAATTTGCTCCCTAGGAACTAGAGAGAGAATGCTGCATTGGTTTCAATGTAGCAAAGTCATGTTTTAATCATTTAAATCTTCATCAGATTGACCTGCAGAAGATGCCATTGGGAAAACTGAGCAAGCGACAGATCCAGAGCGCATACTCCATCCTTAATGAGGTTCAGCAGGTGAGCATGAAAGAGGTGTTCAAGCAAGAGGGGCTTTCAGAAGTTAGTTGTTCTGTGCTTGGAGTTAGGTGAATGCTGAGCTATGTGCATAAAGATTTGTGTCCTCTCTCGCTGGAGGATGTGGCTTCCACAGGTAAATATTTGTCTTTACTGGCAGTACTTGTATCCACACTTCTGTGGCACAAACTTCAGGTTGAGCCAGACATAAATGGCAGCTGAGCAAATGAAGTTTGTGTCTTCATCTAGAAGTGAGTAGATATTTCTATCCCAGAGAGGTATGAGGATGAGAATAAAGGTTGGCACGGGAAAGAGTCTGACTTCTTGACATTATTGTATTTACACATCATGATCTGGACCGTTCCAAGAGCCAGTACATAGTATTGCCTGAGCAGCTTGCAAAAGCGTACCAGCATACTCCATGTTTTGTCTTCGGCTCCCTGGCAAAGCATAGATATGGAAAGTTTTATTTCAGTTGTTAGAGAACAATATCAGAACCTTGCCAATGACAGGCACCCTTTTCCATATACAGAAGCTTTTATTTTGCCTTCCAGAAACATAATCCCCATTAGGTTTTTTGCATACCAGAAATTCTGTGTATTTCTGTGCAAGTACTGTGACTTAGTCATGCAAAACAATTGGATAGAATTACCCTTTTTAGTCTGTGAGACTTTCAGCATTAACATTATTGAGCTTCTTTGTATTAGTCCTCAAGTTCTTTGTGTGTGTCTAGAGTCTTAATCTTGCTGGTGCTTGTTGTCTCGTCTAGGCGGTTTCTGACAGTGGATCAGAATCCCAGATCTTGGACCTCTCCAACCGCTTCTATACTCTGATTCCTCATGACTTTGGGATGAAGAAGCCACCTCTCCTAAATAACTTGGAATACATTCAGGTATTGACTGGAAGCAGTATGTTGTTTGCAGGAAACAGTCCTGATACCAAGCATTTAACACAGAGCTTGTGAGGTTTCAAGACTTTAATCTCATGCTTTCATGAAGTTAAGCTTGTTTTTCTTCAGAGTATATTTTTGTTTAAGTGCATGTATGTTTGTATACATGTATTTATGTAGATGGTATTAGAATATGTGGTATTAGATGGTATTAAAATGTATTAGAGTATGTGTTCTATATTATAAGTTTTTTATAGGGGGGTGTGTGTATTTTAGTACATTTAAAGATATAGATCTTTTTTTTAAAGGCTACAGTGCTGTGTCTTTGGATGACAGTGTGTGGACAGTGATTTTTAATTTGGGCTATTCCACAGTTATTCTGAGCATGTCAACAGCACAAACACCTCTTTCAATTCTTCAGGCTAAAGTGCAAATGCTGGACAACTTGCTTGATATTGAGGTTGCTTACAGCCTTCTCAGAGGTGGAAATGAAGATGGAGATAAAGACCCAATTGACATCAACTATGAAAAACTTCGAACTGATATTAAGGTAAAGGAAATGAAAGGAAATGACTGACTGTCAATACAAACAGGTGTCCTGTTAGTTTGGAGTATAACAAATCACCTGAACTGTTAGTGGGGAAATGTATTTGCTTCAGTTCAGTGAAAGGCCACCGAGACATTTAAGGGACTGGAGCATGTGTTGTACAAGGAGAGCAGCGGCTTTTTGACCTGGAGAAAGAAGGCTTGAGCAATATCTCATCAATGTCTATGAATATCTGATGAGGAAAGGGAGTGAACGAGACAGAGACAGACACTTCTCAGTGGTTTCCAGTGACAAGAGACAGTATGCACAAATTGAAATACAGGAGATTGTATTTAAACAAAAGAAAAAGCTCTTGTTTTGGGGCTGATTGGTTGGTTTGTTTGTGGTCAAACACAAGACAAAGTTGACCAGAGAGACTGTGAAGGTCCCATTCTTGGAGGTGTTGAAAGCCTGGCTGGACTCAGCCCGTGGTAGCCTCCTCCGTCTGACCCTGCTTTGAGCAGGGGAGTGAGAAATCATCTCAGTTTCCAGAGGAGCTTTTCCACCTCAGTTATTCTGTGACTAAGTGTACCTGTACGTTTCTAGCTGGGAGTAAACTTCCACCTAAATGATAAAGGAGGCTTAAACTGGGGAGTTGCAGACGTATGGTGGATACATCAGCGTTCTAAGAAGCCTGCTAATTTGTATGCTAAAGCAGCTTCTCCTGTTTGTCTCTTTGCAGGTTGTTGACAAAGATTCAGAAGAAGCCAAGATTATTAAGCAATATGTGAAAAATACTCACGCTGCTACTCACAATGCATACGATCTCAAAGTCGTGGATGTAAGATGGGCTATGTTGGAGTTTAAGTTTGTGAAGATGGACTCTTCTAAGTCAATTTACTTGTTCACAATTTCCTTTTGTTTTTGAGTAGCTTATCCAGTTTCCTTTGTTGAAGGGATGGATGGTTTGTTAGACCAATTGCTGTTTAATACAATAATTCAAGTCAAGGCAGAGATGAGTCTTAAGCTTACCGTGGTGTCTTTGGGGGTGTGTTTTTAATTAAATTGGCTTTAAATCAGAAGTGGATGAGTAATCATCTGAAATTGAGCCTTAGGTCATTGAATGATGTTTCAGAAAAACTGTGTCTCATGAAATGCAGAAGGGAAGATGGAGAAGTAATCAATAACAAGTGTCCTGTGATCAGTGCTGCCTCTTTTTGACTAGCATGGCATAGCAAACAGCAAATACTAAAAACCATTCAGATCCATTGTGTTATCAGATTACAGTATACTTCAGGCTGGATGTTCAAGGGTTTTTTTTTCCCATATGATTAGTTGCACAAAGGTAACGTGTTTCTTTGCTTGGTTGTTCTTTCTCTCTTATCCTCTTTTTTTTTTTTTTTTTTTTTTAACTGAAGATCTTCAGGATTGAGCGTGAAGGAGAGAGTCAGCGTTACAAGCCATTCAAGCAGCTTCATAACCGGCAGCTGCTGTGGCACGGTTCCCGCACCACCAACTTTGCTGGGATCCTCTCCCAGGGTCTCCGGATAGCTCCCCCTGAAGCTCCTGTGGTATGTTAAACCCTTGCTCTGCCTGTCTTCACCACTGTGGAGGCCCAGAGGTGGCCACAGGCAGGGACGATCTAAGCAGGACAATTTTTGTGTGGGGAGGGCCCAGTGTTACCTCTTGGCATGCAGGCATTGTTGTGTGTCCAGAATGGGTTGCTGACTGGTTTCCATGAGAACTTGAGTTGCAGCTTTGCTCTTCCGGAAGCCCAGCCAGGTGCATTCAGTGCTGCCTCTGCGTTGTTGTCTCAATCTTTGTATGTGTTTGTTTTTCCTTTTGCTTCTCGCAGACCGGCTACATGTTTGGGAAGGGCATCTATTTTGCAGACATGGTATCCAAGAGTGCCAACTACTGTCACACATCTCAAACTGATCCCATAGGCCTAGTACTACTGGGAGAAGTTGCCCTTGGAAATATGTAAGTAACTTATGAAATGAGTATGTACCAAATGTGCTTAATGTATCATGGTAGAAGGTGATGCTGAAATTCTAAGTCTTTTCTCCAGTGTGAAGAACGAACATTTCATACTACTTTGGAAAAAAGATTTCTTTTTTTCATAAAAGGAGAGCTAGTTGGCAAGTGAGAAAAAAAAAAATCAGTGCTGCATGTCTAGGATCTTACACCAAATGCCAGTATCATTACAATTAGTAACTGAGACAAGGAAGGAAGGCGGCTGAGTTCCAGAAGTGTACAATCTAAATTAATTTTATATTAACTCACTATAAAGTAGAGCCTGAAAAAGAAAATAATACTGGTTTTCACCAAGATAGTTTAAGATGAGTGTAAAATGCTATTGTTTGTTCTCTGTGCTGTCCAGGTATGAGCTAAAGAATGCTTCTCACATAACAAAATTGCCCAAGGGAAAACACAGTGTGAAAGGTAAGCATTACTAGTTGTCATGGGTAATCTGTTACTAATGGCAAACTCACCGTGTGGCTTTCTTTTTAACAAAGTGTCGTCATTTCATAGTTGTGTTTCCTTTAAGACTTTGCATAACGGTGCCCTGTAGTTGCATCGGTATGTGTGTACACGGTGTTTTGAGATGGGAGCTAGTACACTTTAAATGCTAAGACTGAAGTTAATGTGGTGCCTGAAGTTCAGCAAGAAACTTTCATTTGATGTTAGCACAAGAGAAAGATGTAAGATGCATCCTCCAGCTTCTCAAGTCACTTTCATCGTAACAATACAATGTGTTTTAGAAGAAAGATGAGAGGTTTGATAGATCAGAAGAATAATTGTTTAGCTTTCAAAGTGCCTTAGAAGCTTGGAGAAAAGGGAAAATCTAAGAATAAAAGTTCATGTGGAACATCTGTTCTCATTACATATCTATCTGCAAAAAGTATCAGTATATTGCACTGAAAAAGATGACAAGAGAAAAGACTTAGCTCTTGAATTCAAGCAAAAGAAATGGTAATCAGGACTATCTTCTGTACCAAGATGGGAGAGTGGAGAACAGTAATATTCAGTAATGAGTGGCTTTTCTTAAACTATTCATTTTGAGAGGCTTAAAAAATCAGTTGCCTAAAATAAAATGTGACTTAGCATCTTTTTCAATACATACTACTTACACAAATATGGACATCAAAACAGATTTGTATTGAAGAGTTTAAAGAGAATATGCTGAATATGCTGCAATGGGCATATTTTCATTAATAGACGTAGGACATAAGAGCTATAAGTCTGATCTGGTTTAGCTTTGATCATAGAGATTAGACAATTAAAACAGCCAGAAGTCTAAAATCTTCACTTTTAACGTAGCAGAGTACAACTGCCATAAGTATGGTGATGCTGAGTTTAACAGACTATCCTCTCTGTTCTTTATAAGATACTTTGGTGCTTGGTCAGCATTTGAAAATACATGTGAAGTAATACTTGGCTGGCCGAGTCCCTTCCTTTATGTGCAAAGTGTCTGTTTGCCTTTTAGGTTAGTAACATGTTTTTTCGCTTTCTAGGCTTGGGCAAAACTGCACCTGATCCCACAGCCACTACCACTCTCGGTGGTGTAGAGGTTCCCTTAGGGAATGGGATCTCAACAGGAATTAACGATACCTGTCTCCTGTATAATGAGTATCCTTTGCTGTTATGTTGGCTGCACACTGCGTTTGGGTATTGCTGAGTTCATCAAGACCTTGATGATGTTGATCAAAAGTTTTGGCGCGGTATTTCCTTTCTTTTAGATCTGTTCTGGAGTACTTGCAGTCACTTCTCCAAGGGAAAGGGGTTTATAGTTTTCATGCTTAAATTGTCATTCTGCAAAAAAAGGAAACAATACATGTTGGCAAACAGCTGTTTCCCCAAACAGACTCAATATCAGCAGACATCATAGCAGCCAGGTGACTTGCCCAGAGACGTGCCGAGACAAGGGGAATGCAACCTGTGGTTTCACATGGCTCCATTCTGGCTTCTTCCTTGTGGTGCTGTGGCTGGGCTCTGTGGCTTGATGAAGGCTCTCATCACACAGCTTCTCATGTGTTCATCAGAGCCTTTGCAAGTGTTGAGGTAAACCTCAGAGGCTCATCAGAGATGTAGCCATTAAGCCTCTTTCTAGGCAGAAGTGCCCTGAAATGAATGGCTGCCCAAACTTCACAAGAGGTCATAAGACTAAGTGTTGTGTAAGGTCTCAGATCAGTCTCTTCACTGCCAGTGAAGCAAGTAACCCATTAATAGAGCCACTGGGTTCTGTAGAAACTGTCTTTTTTCATGGTAAGCTTTTTTCCTCTTACAAAGCAGTCTTGGCAACAGAACTCATGGCAATACCGTTCTTATCTTGAGTTTTCTTAAATATAGCATCTGTCTTCATCAGATAATAATATATAATACAATTAATACTAGCAAAGTGAGGTAACGTTGTTTTGGTTTACACTGTGTTAAACGCGGATACTTTTCTTATAAAACTGGGAGTGGAGGCAAGTTTGAGGCCCAAAGCATTGAGAAACGTATAGGCAAGCTGGGATTGTCTTCTGAAAAAAACCAAAATGATTCCATGTGCAAGCACTGCCAGCCATTGTAGAGCTTTTCTCTGTGATTCCAGATTGGGCTTTTTAGCGGTGAATTAAGAGGATGTTAATTAATGACTTTGTACTAGAAGGTAGCCATAGAGCTACAGTTATAGATGCCAGGTCCATAACTGCAGGTCTCATCCAGGCTATGTCTCGGTATCTGAACAGTGCAGTGAGAAACCTTGTGTGTTGTGGCTATGGCTGACAAAAGAAACCCAAACAACTTTCAAGATCTCCACCCACATATCTAAGTCAGTTCACCTGCCTCTCATTCAAGATTCCTGCTGAACCATCATTAATTTTCCATATGACTGTTAGTTGTTTGTTTCTAACTATTGTATAAAACATTTCCAGATAAAAAAATAAGGTAAAATTTAAAGATGAGTGATTTGAGCTGTTAGAACTGCTTAATCACACAGGCATGTGTATGGTAACTTCAGTTCAAAGGAAAAAGTTTGACTGTGCTTTGAGGTTTTTTTCTGTGTTAGTAATATCAGCAACTGTAATTATTCCTTAACATTCTTCACAGATATATTGTGTATGATGTTGCTCAGGTAAATCTGAAGTACCTGCTGAAACTGAAATTCAACTATAAGACATCACTCTGGTGAACAGTATTTAGAAGCCCTGTTAAGAGTTATACTGTAGTTACACTATAGCGTTGACTTCTGACGTGCTTACGCATTGACTTCTCTTACCAAGATATCAAGAGCTAAACTGCAGAAGAGGTTACTAAATCCTATTTAGTACAACACTTAGTGAAAGTTTTATATAAATGTGTGGCGCACATGGACCTGCATTCAGATGAGAACGAGTACCTGTTTTTGTTTTATACCACTTCTAATTTTGGAGGCTTTCAAGTGTTTCTCTTAATTGACCAAACTAACGTACGAAAAGAAATCAAGCTTTGTGGTTTTTAGCCAAACAGAGGTGGGCAATAGCAGAGAACTTCAGGATGTTTGCCATATTTGCTCTGTTAAGATTCCCTCTTGTTTAGGATAACCCTTTTTTCAGTTTCATTTGAATAAATGATAAATGTGCATTTATTTTGAGGTAAAAAATAAAAGCTAATTTCATACTAACAGCTTTATGTTTCAAAACTTCCAAATTGTTTTTGTTTTGAGTCATGATTTAAATGTATTTGGTAGAATGTTCTTAAACGTGATATCTCTCTGAAGATCAAATGCCAAACACTAAAATCTGTAGTCACATTTCAGGAAATTATGGTGAAATGACAATTTGGACTTTTGCAGTGAGACTTCTTCTGTCAACAGTTGGTGTGGTAAACATGGAAAATCATCTTGTGGCTGTTTGAATTTAGTGTTAGCCCCAATAAACCTCCTTTAAATATCTACCTTCAACGTGATGTAAGTTGGTTGTTGTAGACTCAAGTCCTAACAAAACTATAAGTTGAGTTTGGGCTCAAGCTTTGCTCATCACCACTTGATGACGAGCAAGGTCTGTTGCCACTCTGTGGGTAGTCTTGAATTCCCTGTCTTGAAACATCAATATAAACTAATAGTTTCAATGTTTAGTTATGTTTGTTACTTCTCACTTTCAATCTGTCATTGAGCAACATGGGACTACTTGACTATAGAGCAACATCAGTTCTTTCTCTTCAAAAGTTACTGAGCTATTAGGACAAGTTGGCTAATCTCCAAGGACAGCTCTGCATGGACAGTGCATTTGGTATCTCCTCCACTATGACAGTTCCTTTCCCAAGAAGGGACCACTCAGACTTGTTCTGACAGTTGCAGCTTCAGTAACTTGTGTGGAAAAAGCAGACCCGTTTCCTAAAATGTCCCAATGCCTTTGGGTAAAGGTATCTGAAGCCAAAGTGATTGCTTACGGTACAGATGTTTTCAGGACCCTTGAAGGAGTGGAGAATGAGGAGTGGTAGGTGGAAAATGAAGCTGCTGTCAGGGAGAGAATGAAATGTGGAAGGCCTGGGTAAGTCATATGGCTTGAGGACAGTTCAATATAAGAGTCCATTGAGGTTAGTGCTAATGAATTTTGAAATGAAGTAAAGCGAGTGGTCCTTGACCTCTGGTTCTTGAGTAGCGTAACCAGTGGCTAATGCTTCCAACAGAAAGTATTTGTCAGTCACTGAAATATCCCTGAAAAACAACATGACAACTGATTGAGTTTAGTTGAGGTAGATTCCTCTCCCCTCTCCTCCTGCCCTCCCTCAATCAGTTTACAGTTCAGTTTAGGAATTAAAGGCAGATGCTTTTGCTGTTCCCTCTGACAGTCACCTGTACCAGAGGTGACTCAAAGTTCCCATTTTCTCCACCCCAAGCAGCACAAGTGGTGCTTTATTACAAGCAAGTGCATCCCAAACTGCTTTGCAAATTCAGCAGTAAAAGATAGTGGGACTGGGCTTTTTGAAGAGGTAGCAGGTGCCCTTTGGGGACCATAGGGCAGCCCTGATGTGACTGTGCTGAAGTGAGATGTAATGTGAATTCAGGTGCCAGCTCCTGCTGCCAGCCTGTGGGACAGCAAAGGAGCGCTGCTTATCCTGTAAGCAGGCACTGGTGCCACTGTGACCCAGCATACAGCCAGCCTCTGCCAGGGCCAGGCTGAGAAGAGTGACAAGAGCAGCACTCTGACAGCCAGTGAAGGCACTGCTTTTGGAGTGTGTACACGAAGCAGGACTGGATGAATAGTTAAGTCCCATTTCTGTCAAAACTACTTGAAAGGAACGAGTTGTCTACTAGACATGCAGTCCCATGACATCTTCTGGTTTCTTGAGTTGTTCTCGTGCTCTTAAATGGGTCATGAAGTTTTTGTATCTACTGAGATACTTGGTTCAGCTTGCTTTCTGGAAGACTATCCCAGATCTCCCTATATGAGTTCTGAGAACATAGTTTTATGCTGAAGTGGGTTTTTTTTTTTTTTTTTGTGGCCAGCTTGCATCCCACTTAGTAGTTTGCTTAAATTGCTTTTATATTTGGTGAGGCCTGTAAATCAGTCCATTATACTCACACTCCTCCTGTTATGCCCCTAAAAAATAGTTTCCCCTGTTGTTGGGTGTGTACATATCATCAAGAGCTTGTTGGCTTTTTACTTTCAAGTAAATACCAGGCTGCTTCTCCAGAAATTATTACTGTGGAGATGTAGGAGCACCACTGAGGAATGCAGATGTAAATCCCAGCCATGATGACTTGCTGGTTTTCATTGGTTCCGGTGTGAAAGTAGCATGCAGGCTAGTGAATGTTGCAGGTGGCTTTCACAGAAAGTGAGACATGCAAACATAGTCTAAAGGCAAGAAGGAATGGCTTCCCAATGACTCAAAGAAAGGGGAAGCTACTGCATCCCTCAGCCCCTTATTACAAACTCTTAATTTAATAGCTTGGTTAACGCAGCAGGACTCAGATTTCACAGGAACGTGCTTCGGTGACTGAAGAACACACTCTTCTGCCAGCTGTCTCTGCTTTTCTTCCTACTACCAGTGCCTGCCTAGGGGAGGTGAGAAAATGACACCCTACTCATCTCCTGTCCGTGGGACTTAGCATTACCTGCTCTGTGCTGACAAGACTCTGAATGCATTCATTAGTGGGCGGTGTAACCCATGTGTTAACATTGTCTGCAGTAATTAAGGAGAAAGGGGAGCGCAGAAGTGCTTTCTGCAGCATTTTGGCACACACCATTAAGAGCAGTTGCCTGACGTGACTCTCTGGGAAAGTGAATGGCATGAGTGAAGCCAGTTTAAAGATCTCCTGCCATCTGTGCAAGGCAGGTGAGTCAGCAGTACCTAATGGCAGGATGTTAGCAATGAGCACAGATGTTCCCAGTCACCATGCCTGTCTTACCAGAATAGTTGTGGTGTTTCCATGTCACCCAAGTGCCAGCTGCAAATTTGCCAGAATGGTAAAAGGACATAGTGAAAACACTGTGTGTTTGCCTGCACACTCTCAAGTGGCACTGGCCGTGGCTCTGTCAAATAGAGTTGCATTTGTGTGACGTAGAAACATGTGCACAGGAGAAATGGAAAACCAGAATATAGAGGTACGGCAGCATTTATAGAAGGCCACGATGTAAAAGGCATCCCTGTAATACAGTGTTAACTGTTAGCCTTTCAGCAGGGTGAGTGGTAATGGCTTCTGCTGAGTATTCTCCAACTGCAGCTGTTGGAATGAAATGGAGGGATAGCCAACATCATGCTGCTGGGAGCTGAATTCTACCTTCTGACCTGGTGATTTTTAAAGATGATCAGCAGGAGGTGTGGGGGAGAAATATCTCTTGGCTTTTTCATCTGTTTTCTACTTTTAACACAATATACAAAGAAGCCCTGAAAGGCATTGGGGTTTTCGGTTCAGGCCCTGAGGACTGTTGCAAAATGTGGTCATGTTGTAGAAAACTTTGCTTCCCTCCCTGAAAATCCCTTGCCTTGGTGAAAGCTTGGGCTTTCAGTGTGGTGTTGGGCAACCGCTGCTTTCAGCACTGTGAGACCTCATGACAAGGTTTACAAAGCACAGCAGTAAAAAAATGTTGCTGGTGATCAGTGTCTTATATCAACTGTGGAAGTCTGAGTGTCACCACTCTTGGCTGAGCACTAACATACAACCCTGTGGAACAAGAGGAGCCTAGGTGAGATACAGAAACAGTGTTATTGACACAGTACTGTTTACCTGAGCCTGGAGGGTCTTATCCACATCAGGACTTTTGGGTGGCCGAGGTGTTTTATTAAAGGTGAAAATTGTACAGGGTTTCATCTTGTGTGTGTTTTGCCTTTGAATGACCACAGATTACTATTTTGTTGATTTTTGATATTAGTTTATTAAGTGTTATGCCTACACTGCTTTGCATCTCTCAACTGCAGTTGCTTTGTTTGGTGCTGTGCAGTATGGAAAGCTCTCACTGAAATGTCTTAGGTCCTTTGGGGGCTAATGGGAAGGAAGGCTGTTAAACAGCCTTTCAGAATGACCTGTAAAAGGGAGTGGAAATGCATGCCAAGCTTCGGCTTTTTTTTTTTTTTTTAACTCTGCTACAATGTACATAGCAAGCCTTAGGGGAATTTCTAAAGGATTTTACTGTTTATTCTCTTATAAACTCAGTTTTTTTCTTCTGAAGTACAAGCACAGCATTGATTTTTTTTTTTTTTTTTCTTTTTGTTCTTTAATAACATGACCTATATCCTGCCCCTCTCAACCTGCTGGAGTGCATAGTCATCTGAGTTCATTAGCAAATTAAAAACACAAATTAAAAACTATTCCCATGTCCCAAGATATAAATTTTCTGTGTTTTTGCAGAATCCTTGGTTTCACACAGATGTTTTTAAAGAGATGCAAGCAAACAAGCATAGCTTCCATGTTATGGTACAACCATGGTGCTGTTGGCAGTGTGTTTAAGATGTGATGCTGATTTAGCCTTGACTGTTAATTTGAACTTCAATTTGTATTTTCTTCTTCTTTTTTTTTTTTTTTTAAAAAAAAAGGACTTTTGGTTGGTATGAGTAGCAGTAACTACCACTGTCAAAGCCCAAGACAGCCAAAGTCTGGTCTATAAGCATTTAAGGTGCTTGTGCTTTACCATAGTTTACCTCCATGCTTTAGGGAAAAGCTTTACAATTCACTGTGGGGCAGAGCCCTGCGAGGACTACCCAAGGAAACCGCTTCACCTGCTTGCAGAAAGCTTCCAGCTGTGAGGGTTGGGGACTGCGTTAGAGTGCGGACCAAAGCGGTGACTGGTGTGTTGGCTCTCTCCCTCACGCTGGGTGAGAACAAGCGAGCCCTTGCCCTTCACCCCGCTGCGGGCAGTGTGCCATATGCCATAACTACGTGCCCGAGGCNCCTCCCTCCCTCCCTCCGTCCCTGTCGTCGCAGGCGCGGTGCGGGGCCGGAGCCCGAGCCCGCGTCTCCTCTCTGCAAACCGGCCCGGCCCGGCACCCTCCNGTGGGTTTTGTTTTTTTTTTTTCTCTTATCACTTACTCCTCCTGAATTCTCACCTTTGCAATGGTTTGGGTTAAGTGCGAGGCAGCTAAGACGGAAAAGCAAAGGCAAGGGAAAAGAAGCAGGGCTCGCCAAACGGGACGAGCAGGGCTGCGTTACAGACACGAGGCTAGCCCGGCCACTTCAGCCCGACCCTGTGTCCGCCACCCCCGGAGTCGCCAGCTCCTCCTCCTGGCAGGAGGCGTGCGGGGACAGCGTTTCTGTGCCAGGAGCCGCCGCAGGGAAGAGGCTGAGGGGCAAAGCTGAGGGATGCAGTTTCCCGCCTCGCCCCGTCCCTCAGCCGGCAGCTCCCGCGGGCGCCGCTCAGCCCCCCCCCCCCCCCCCCACCCGGCGCACGCGCCCGCCGAGCCCGCCAGCGCCGTCCCCGCGCGGCAGCGCCGCCTCGCGCAAGGCCCCGTCTCCTCCCCCAGAATGCACCGCGCCAGGCAGCCTTTGAAAAAGCGGCGCGGCTCGTTCAAGATGGCGGAGCTCGATCAGCTGCCTGACGAGAGTGAGTAGCGACCCGTGCCCCTGCTAACGCCGCCCGCCCCGCCGCCCCCGCCTCGCCCGCCTCACCCCTTCCCTTCCCTTCCCCCGGCGGGACGCCCGCGCCGCGACCCGCCGCCCGCCCGCCCGTCTCCCCTCCCTCCCTCCCTCCGTCCCTGTCGTCGCAGGCGCGGTGCGGGGCCGGAGCCCGAGCCCGCGTCTCCTCTCTGCAAACCGGCCCGGCCCGGCACCCTCCCGGCCCCGCCGCCTCTCCCGGCAGAGGCCCCGGCCTAGCCCGTGGCTCCGGAGCGCGGCGGGCGAGGAGCTCCCTCCCGAGGGTGCGACCCCCGCTGCTCTGGGCTGTGCCGGGGCTGGGCCACCCGCCCCGCCCGGGTGAGGCGGCGGGGCTGGCCAGGCGGCACCTGCCGGGCAGGCTGCGGGGCGCGGGAACCGGCGGCCGGGCAGGAACGGGAGGGGAGGGGAGGGAAGGCAGCGTGTGAGGGAGTGAGTGAGTGTGTGAGGCACACCTGACAGCCTGCCCTGCCCTGCCTGCGGGAGCGAGGGCGAGGGAGGCGCAGGGGAACGAGCGTCCTGCCCCAGGAAGGGGGTGAGTAGTATAGTGCTCCTGTCCCTTCTGTCCTAGGGAGAAAGGAGCGCTTACGTGTTTGTGGTGTGTGCTGTGTACAGCGTGAGCACCTCTGAAGGGCTGGAGGGGGCTAGGGCGTGCACATTGCATCTAGGGGGCACTGATAAAGGGAGAGAGAAGAGCTCCAAGACCCTGTATCCTGTGTCAGTAGGTGAAAGCTAGCTGTACTGGAAGGCAATGTGAAAATATATGCTTGCGTGCACGCAGACCTATGTGCCTACATAGGGTTTGCATGGGTGTCTTTTTCAATGCATGCAAAGATTCGATAAAAACTTAGTTCTAGGTGAAAAAGGGACACGTGTTGCTACATATAGGGGACCGAAGCGTCTTCCTTATGAGGAAAGGCTGCGGGAACTGAGGCTGTTTAGTCTGGAAAAGAGAAGACTGATGGAGGATCTTATTAATATTTACGAATATCTAAATGTCAGGAGGTTGGGGCATGACTTTTTTTGATGGTATCCAGCAACAGAACAAAGGGTAATGGGATGAAGCTGGAACACAAAAAGTTCCATTTAAACATAAGAAAAAACTCTTTCACCGTTCAGGTGAGGGAGCCCTGGCACAGGCTGCCCAGGGAGGGTGTGGAGTCTCCTTCTCTGGAGGTCTTCAAGACCCGCCTGGACATGTTCCTGTGTGACCTGATGTAGGTGGACCTGCTTCTGCAGGCGAGTTGAACTAGATGATCACTAAAGTTCCCTTCCAACCCTACCATTCTATGACATGTGGGTTCATGCACAAGGTGTTTGAGAGTCACCAAAGAGGAAATTATTCCATACAAAAATGTGTCTACATGCTGTCTTGGTATGTCTTCTTACAAACGGGAAATACAAGTGAACTTGAGACTAGGGCGTTTAGCAGCATCAATAAATACATACACAACAGGGTAGACATATTTTTGTTGATGCTGTTTTGTGCATTACCATGCAAGTTCATGAACATACCAACTGTTTCTGTATCAGAAGATTCTCAGGGAGAGGGGACTCAGAGTTGAAATCTTGCTTTGTCTACTCTGTGTGGGTCTTTGTTACAACCCAACAACTGTCAGGAGAAAAATTGGTTGGTAGGCCTACATGGTCAGTGTCGTGTTAACTGAACAGATTTATGAAAGGTCGTGGTAAATTAAGGCAAGGACTGACGCTCTTGATTTAGAACAGCTCTGTCAATGTCGCTGTACCACTGATTAATACAAGTCATGAGCCAACTGAAACAACTGTAATTAATTATTAGCAGCACTTCATTGTGTATTGAATCAATTTCTCCTCTTTAATAGATTAAGTTATTGTTCCTCCTTTTGCCTTACCCATCTTCCAGAGAGGGCATTGCATGTTTCAAGAAGCTAACATAAAGTACAAAAGACAAATTTCTCATCTCTGGCACCTTTATATTGCCTACAGTGGCACCAGGAAGATTTGACAGGTCTGTGGCTTCACCTGGACCACATACTAGAATAGAGCGTGTGACGCAGTTTCACTTAGGATTGTGCTATAATGCAGAGCCTTGCCAACAGTGTCGTTGTGAAGCAGACACACGGTGCGTGTATTTGTGCAGTTAATAGGTTTCTGCTGTGCTGACCTTGCCCCTAAGGTTTGTATTTACCTAAGTTTGGTGCAAGTAGGGAACGTTTTGATTTTTCATGGAATAGGGAGCTTTGTGTTTTCTCTAGTGTTGTTAAACTGATAGAAACAAAGTGTTTGCCTTGAACTTCCGTTCCTGTTCTTTCCAATTTTGGTGAACTGGATGTTTTCAAATTGCACTGTGACTATCACTGCATGTATTTTTTCATTTCCAGTTCTATACTTTAAATGAAGATGTAAGCTTAGTCCTGACTGTTTTCAAATTGGCTTCATGCAACTTTCATTCAGCAACTTAATTCATAAGAGGCAATAACAACAAGCGTTGCAAAATTGGTTTTGGAGTCTTCCATAGTGGTGTAAAGTTAGAATAACTCGTGACTAACAGACTTTCAGGTTTATGTATCACCTTACATATTACCTTTTCTCCAGCATAGTTTATAGTAAAGTCACATACCATAACTTGAGGTTTTGCATAAAATGAGTATTAAGTACACACAGCATGCTCAGTGACTAGAAAGCTGAAATTTTGCAGTATGGTAAGAACTATGCAGTTTCACTTCCAAATTGGAAATCTGATTAAGTGGAATTTGTCACAGAGTATTCTGATAGCGCTGACTTGCCTTCTGGCAAGTTCTGTAGTGCAACTGGGCAGCAAATATTCCTTTATCCAGGAGGGAGATGAATGTAATGCACATAGTTGCCTCTTGCAATATGTGCTTATTTTATCTGCTAAAGTTACTATTTGTTCCATTCTTCCTTAAAGCTGACATTCTGTCCTTTTGAAACGGATCAGAGAGTTCACTCTGACAGCCTAAATAATGATAAAGTTGGCACTGTGTTAAGTTTATGAGTATTTCTTGTATTTGAGGCCTCTTCTTGCTAGGGCTGCTATCCCTAGAGAGTTGGAGTAACCTGGGATGGAGCAAAGTGCTGTAGCAAATCAGCTAGCTGAACAATTTCAGAATATGAAAGGTCCCGACTGCAAAAGTAGGTCCAATACTGAGAGTTGGATTTATATTTTGGAGACAAAATTTCGTTTTGCAGACAGTTAGGTTGGTGCCCACTGAGTGGCTACTTTCAGTCAATGCATTACTTCACCTCCTCTTAACTCCTGGTAATTTTGCAATGCAGGTAAATGGTGGGCAGTCTTAGTGCTGCGAACCAGATAGCTATTTCTCTCTGCCTCAGAAAACAGTTGGTTGTAATGGAGTGTACCTAATGCTGTCCCGTCTCTTGCTACTAGGAACATCAATCTTACTTGTGCATTACTCAGTTATAAAGTACATGCAGTAAAGCTGAGGTGAGACTTTGATAGAACAGGCAACACGTGCAAGTGTGACTAGAAGTCTGTCCTGGGAGAGACGGGGCTCTGCAGACATCAGCATGGGCAAAGCTGTGTCTTGGTGCCTTCTTTTGCGTGAACAAGTCTGAAGGGGAAGGATGCCTGGAATCAGCTCTACAAAAGTTAGAGTGAGGTGCCTTTGTTGCTAGAAGTGAAAGCAAACTTAGCTAATTAACTGATGAGCAGCATGGGGCAGTCGCCAGGAGTAAACCAGTTGGCTTCTGCAGAGTGCTGTGTGGGATGTAGACACACACACCAACAAGCGGCGGGTGAATCGGAGAAAGAAGCCAGACTGTAGTAGTAATGGGTGTTAAAGTGTTAACCTTTTACAATGCAAGTGCTGAAGATGGTAGTAGGTTGCTCAATCCCAGATGTTGGTAGACATTTCTGGTATTGTTTCAAGAGGCTTGTGCTTTAGGACAGGCAGAACAAAGGTCTTTGTGTGGCCTTTTATCCTATGGATGGAGGCTGTGAAATAAAGATAGGGTTTCATGCAGAAATTGTGGTCTTTACCCCCACCTCAACCTTACACTGTGATTCACAGATGCCCTGCCCCTGTATAGCTTGCTCTGACACTTCCTTGAATAGCTAGAGGGATGCAGCACACCTCTTGCCACGTTGGTTTTCCAGTCCAAAGGGGCCATGAGCCTAGGACCACTGTGCTTGGGACATCTGAGACAAATCAACTGAACCATATGAGATTACAGCATTTGGGAGAAGGCTCAAGGTTAGTTTTGTCTCTGCTGAGTAGTACCCACAACTAATAATTGGGGCATTTTGTTCTGCTTACCTTGAAAATGGTATGTTACTGTAGGATCAGCATACTGTCCATCATGAGAATGCAGCATTTCAAAAAGAGGGCTTTGGTGCTGTGGTAATCGTCTGTGTAAGTCCTGCAAAAGCATTCACGTGCTTGAAAAACTGACTTGCGTCTGATAGCTAAATTAGGATTTAGAAACAGGCAAATATCAGTTTATTAGTGGACTTGTAACATGAGGGAAATACTGATTGATGACTGAAGGGTTATTGTTAGTTTATTGTGTACCTCTTCAACAGGCCTAAAGTTTTAGGGGAGCTTAAAAGCTGCCCAAGTTGCACTTTTCTTCTGATGCATGTGGCTTACTCTCTAAGCTTTCCTGAATAAGTTATCCTGCTAGTGGCCAGTCACTGGAGATGCTGCTTCTGTTGTGCCGCCACTTGTGCCATGTGTTAGAGGAATCATCTGTTGGAGGGTTAACGGCTCAGTCTATAATACAGGCTCATGTTATTCTCCTCTTTTCCATGAGTTTCATCTGTCACACTTTTTGTAGCGCCAGCGATGTAGTTTAATTACACGGGGTTTTGAGGTAGTCATGCGAGCAATGTTAAAGTAACTGCTCACTTGTGCAGCATTTAGACAAAATAATGCAATGATCTGGAAAGGAAAGGTTTTACATCATATAATTGCTTATCTGAATCCCAGAATTTTCTGTGTTGATTTAGATAGATCCCTTTGTGCTCACGTGAGTAAAATCAGTAGCTATGGAACATCCATGTGGTTACTTGTAACCTTTATAAATTGATTATTAAAAAAGCTGAAAGCCATTTCATAAATGTAATGTGCTTGTCTGTGTTCCTCTTTACATTTTAAGGTCAACTGTTGAGAACCTGCATTTAAACTGCTTTACTTCATGTTGGTACTGAAAGTCCACCGAGGCATCCAGAGATGCCCATATGAAATTGCAATCGTACTCCACCTCTTTTGTCCAGTTACGGTATTTTCAAATGAGGGGAGGCAATAGGTGCTTGTTTTTAAACTTAAATCCAACTTCAGTTTTTTAAAATGGGAAAAGCTTTTTCACTTTTTGCCCAAAGACCTTCTCCGTGTCAGAAGTATTGTTGAGAGAACAAACTATTACAATTCCTTTTGAAGTCTGCTCATCCAGGTAGAGGAGGGGTTTTAGATTCTCTTCAGGTTAATCCTCTGTATGTGCTCCCTTGGTCGGACAGAGGACTTTGAGCTAGAGGAATGATTCCCTGCAGCAGCAGCGGCGCCGGCAGAGCGCTGGCTGAGGCCTCGGGAGCTGTCCACCCGCCGGGCTCACACCGGCAGCTGCTGAAGCCCGGCAGTTTCTAGCTAGCCTAGCATGCAAACATAAGGATCCTTATCATGCTGAACTTGGCGGACTTGAGGTTATTTTAATATTGTTTTGTGCTTGCTTTGGGTGATTTTTCGTTTTGTCTTGCATAGTCTTTCTAAAAATCATTTATTGTAAGTGTTATAGAACATGTATATACACTTATTCTTGACTCTTGGTTACTAACGAGCTTCCTGTCCTGGTGCTATTAAATGCCTCATACTCTCGGACACAGTTATTTTTACTGCACATTTGCGGTGCACATATTTTACAGGTACTCTTTTTTTTTAGGGGGCCAGGAAAGGCCATCATAATAGTCTCACACTCTTTATTAGGCATGGTAGGGTACTTGTGTTTGGAATTTTTGTGCATCAGTTCTGTGCTTCCCTTTTAGCTGTAGCTTTCCCTTTAAAAATAGTTGTAAACTTAGTTTAAAAAAAATTGAATTACAGGAGCTTGACACACTCTCTTAGTGTAGTTACATAAAACCCATTAAATTTTGCATTCTCTGAACTTATCCAATGTCATTTTCCAACACATAGATCTAGTTATGCCTTTCCTTCTAAGAAGTGGCCTCAGAGCTATTTACTGTCTGAATTATCTGCCTTTGTAGATACTTGTGGTCAGTGCCGATTTTGACCTTCCAAAGAAGGAAAATCAAAATTGGAGTGTCTTGACTTTCTTGCAATAAGACATGTTTTTAGATCTTCAGACCTTCCTCCTAGCTCTATTCTGATTTTTCAAATGTAGTCGTGTGAGCACTGTGCTCAATACTGTCAACATACACAATGCAATACTCAATAGGGTACTAAGATGAGACTAAAACAGTCATAGAATTTACGCTGGAATAGTGTGCCAGTACAGGGTACTTAAAGCAGGCAGGCCTTCTAGTTCCTGAACCAATGCAGTGATGAGCTGGCTCTACTTCTTCCCTAGGTTGAAGTTTTTTTACTCTTAGTAGTAAGAACATCACCTCCATCATCCTCTAGACCTGGAGGAGCTGGAAGTATATTTTGGTTTTAATACCCTAAATAATGCATAGATCTTATTTCTTTCTTTCCACCCATTTGCTTAAGTGTTTTATGTTTGTAGAAATGAAATTTGTGTCATTGTCATAATAGATATTTACATTCCAGTATTTGTGTATATTTTACTTTAATGTCTATAAATACAGTGCTGGTCAAAAAGACTGCTTATGATGATATAATTGTTATTCAGAACAGGAGTGTACAAAGTTACTGGCATTTAATGTGAGGCTGGGATATTATAAATCTAGTAATTATTTTAACTAAAACTTTGGATAGCGTTAGTAAGCTCAATCTATCACGAATCACAGTTTCTGAAGTGCTTTTTTCTGTTTTAAGGGTTGGTTCTTTTTATTGTAACGTGATATTGCTTAGAAGATCACACTAGCTTCTGGTTTTGAGGCCTTCCCAAACTAAATGGAAAAATAGAGAGATGTACTGTATTCTTTGAAGTGTTTTGTCTTGTCTCAGGTAGCCCCTTAAACCAGTATAGAAGGAAATTTGTGTGTCGTATTGTTGCCTTTAAGGTAAAATTAGGCTAATGGACGTTTTCACTGTCATTTTTATATCCTACATGTATTCTACTGCTCTAAGCTACAGAAATGTTGTTAATTTTCTGCAGTGTTACATTAAAATAGTTCAGTTTCACTTTGAGCTTGCCTAGATCAGGAACTTCTGATTTGGACATTTGTATTCCTGAAGAAAGATGCCCTTTTCTGGTTACGTTACTTTAGTTGCAGGTTAAGCAAAAGCAAAGGAACCACCTTATTCTGGCATGCATCTGTTGAAGATTAACTGTCCCATGTGGAAAAGTCCTTGGCATCTAATGCTGGTTTAGAGTGGTAATCTTACAAAGCTAGAAGGTAGCGCAGTTATATTCTGCTGTCTGACACTTTTGCCTGTTGTTTCTGCTGCCAGTCATCTAATTCCTTTCTCTGATTCATCACCAGTCTCAAAAGCGAAGCATCTGATTTTGGTTAGCAAATGTTCTCAGGCACCTCAGCTTTGAGGTCGACACCAACTCTCCATGCTGTGCTACTTCTTGCTGAGTAGTTTTGTTCCATTCTTGACTTATTCTCCCTTGACTAAATTGATTGATCTTGATTCATATGAGCAAGATGGTCAGAAAAAGAGGAGAATGCATATTTGGTTTTGCAGATGCGGTGCCTGAGATCTTTCGGAATAGTGATCCATTCTGAATAGCCGGCATGTCCTCTATTTGACAAGCCTGATGACCCTGCTTCTGCCTGTCCACCCCCAATGACATGGACTTTGCCTATGTTCTTAAACTATATGGATTTATTAATCCCTGCATATGTTTCTCACCATCCCTTATGTTAATTTGAAGGGGATACCGGCTTTTCACTGTTCTTACTGCTCAGTACTGCATTCTTGGTTGATTGCAGGGTGCCCGTGTATTCATGCGAGTACATTGTACAGTATCTGAATATTAGTCTTGGGGGTTTTTTTTAATGGCTTTAGTCCTGTGATACCTTTAATTTAATCCTGGAATACCTTTAATGTACAACTTGGTTAAAAGAGCTGAATTCAGTGTGAATCAGATTATCATAGAAGCATGTTCCTGTGCTGGTCACCGTTAGGTCTCCAACCCAACAAAGGTGATATGTCAGAAATGAAATGTGCAAAAAGGACAACAGTATAGCCCATGTTTGATACTTTGGTTTTGACACGTAATCTCATAGGTGTTAGCTGCTGTAGATTTGAACAGCTTGGGAAATGCTGGGGTGGAGGTCCTCTAAACCCTCACTGAGTCAAAAGTAGTTCCATTTCACACTTAAAACTTTTTTTAAAACAACTCAACTTTCTTCCCTTTTTCTTTTTTGTTGACTTTTTTTTTGACACACAGCACAGTAAAATGGCAGCAAATAAAAGAATATGATGAAAAAATAAGGAACATAGAGTGTTTTTTGCCATTTCTGCACCTGTACACTCTTCAACAGACCATCCCAAACCAAAATTCTGTGTTTGCTTGGAAAAGGGCAGTAATTATCATTTTTTTTTTTTTTTTCCTAATGTGTTTATGATACTCCCTGGTGTATATCCACTTAGAGGCAAGGATCTCTAGTACTGTGAAGGTGGTGAGATTAGGGCCACCACCAAGAAAAAAGGAATTTCCAGACTTTTGAAGTTGGCAATATTCTTGGAACAGCAGTTCCAAAGAGAAGCTGAAGGACAGAGTGGGGAAAAAGGTGCAAAGCAAGCAGGAGTGCTTCCAATACTGGAGCATAACTGGAAAGATAAAGCTGATTTGAGACAAAAGCATGAATCTGTGAAAGCACAATCCTGCAGAAGTCTTTCACCTGTGCTCAGTAGTGCATTCTTGGTTGATTGCTTGGTTAATTTACTTGCCTCAAACGGCTCACTCTTAGAGGGACATTTGAAAATTCCAGAGCATGAGGGCTATAGTCAGGCCTAGTTTTGTCCTTCCTGGCCCAGGAATACTGCAGAGGTCCTACATATGCAGTGAAAGGAGCGCAGTGAAATGTTGATGGATCCGTTACCCAGGTTGAACTGTTGGAGCAAACTAAGGATCCCATCTGCGTTTCTCACCTTTGAATCTGCTGCCTTTCTAAAAAAGGAGGTTCCACCAGGACACAAGTAACTGTCCGTCTCGCTGCTTGTGAACCACACTTAGAGAGCATAAGCTTCTGCTTTCATGGGAGTTTTTGGCATTGAAGAATTTTTAATTAGTAGAAATAATTAAAAATTTTAAAAAAAGCACTCGTTACAGTTTCCTCGTCAGTTGTATAATGTATTTGCAACTGCATCAAAAAAGCAGCCATGTGGAAGTATGTAGTTTGGACATAAAGCGTGTTTAGAATTTGCTGTGTTAAACAAAAGTGCTTGGCATCTGAAGCGGTTTTGTAGATGCGAAACTAAAGGGAAAACTGAAACACGAATATCCTTCCAAGATTTATTGGGTAATAAACATCTAATGCTATACATGGTGCCATTGAGGATGAACTGGGTTCACTCATTCAGCTGTGAAAGATTTAATATTGAAATCTACTTTCTGCCTAAGAATTAATTAAGACTGAGTAGACTCTGCATAAGTTGTATGATTTAACTTATGATTCATATGGACTTTTTCATATATTGCAGGCTCTTCAGCAAAAGCACTTGTGAGCTTAAAAGGTAGGAAGTTAATGTATTATTTACTTGTACCCATTCTGGCTTTCAGGTGTACATAGTTTCTGCCTTGAAAAAGTTTGAGAAAATAACATTGAAAAAGAGTGGGGTTTTTTTGGTCAAAACATAATTTGTATTGTGGATATTTCTTCAGTATACAGGCCAGCAATCCTTGGTGGATGGAGCTACATATGTTGTGATGTATTTAAACACTGCTTTTCGGAGTGAAATTCCTGAAATGTGGGATTTTTTTTCTTGGGTGCTATCCGCATGTCAGATTTGATGAGAAGATGGCTCTCTGGAGTTTGAGATAGGAGAACGTTTCTTAGCAAGACCTGTACCTGTGACAAAACGTACATTAGGAAGAGTTTCACAATCTCATTGTGTTTTCCACCAGCAAGTTTTGGGCTAAATAAAAATTCTGTTTACCGTGGCTTTTTCTTTGAAATTGCCTTCATGAACATTCATGCAAGTTGTGAATATTTATAATCTGGCCCACTTTTAATACTTTTTTAGAATCAGAAGAACATCAGGTCCTGTAGAGCTTTACTTTCTCCAGAGTTCGGTCACAGACATAGTTCAGCTGCCTAGATGTCTCTCAAGCTGGCAGTAGAAATAACTGATGTCAGCAAAGGAAGTTTCAAGAAATATAAATGTTGTTAGGAGTAAAAAAAATAATAAAAATATTTAGTTCATGTTTCTGCTTGTACTAAAAATATCTATTTTTTTTAGTTAGTGTTCAAAACAATCTAATAAAAATATTGAAATCTAAAATCCATTTGTGGTTGAATCCAAAGATGATGTTGCAAGTAACAAAAATATGTTAGTAGTTGATGCTGTTACGCTAGCTTTTGGATAGTGTTTATGTTACAACATACATAGACATATTTTAATGGCATGATTTCTTCACCACAGAGGGAAGTTTATCCAGTTCGTGGAATGAAAAGTACAATTCTCTGCAGAAAACACCCGTTTGGAAAAGCAAGAATGCTGGTTCTGCAGTGGAAATGGTAAGATGCAATACAAGACCACTTCAGGATTGGTAACATACCATCCAGTGAATCGAGTCTAAGGATCAAAAAATTTGACTGAGTTTCATGATTTCTGAATGTTAAATTACATCCTTCACAAGCAGCCTACACAGCTTCAATATGAGGTGAAAATGCATTTTATAATCAAATAAACAAATTAAATTGCTGACTTCGTTCAAGGTAGCTTTTAATATTTTTCTCTGTCTTTTTGTAAAGCAAATACTGTGTGAATTGTTTGTACTGTATCTACCGCCTTGAACTTGGGAATCGCCACTTCTGATCAACCATTTGTTTTGTCTTATGAAATATCTCACTTCTAATTATTGCTGAGAACTGATGTATAAAGAAAAGGAAGAGAAAATGTCATAACACCCTTCCATCGTTTTGCCTTCTGGAGAGGAGATTTTAATGAAAATAAAGGCATGTCAGTGAAATATCATGTATTCAAAGAGGTCTCATGGGAGACCTTACATTAAAGAACAGCCTTGGAGTGGGGGAATGATAGGTGATGAGCCTGCAGCCTCCAAGGACATATGTCTGGTGGTCAACTTGACTAGTGGGATCTCTCTTTATGAAGTACTCCATTGTAATTTCTTTCTGTGTTGAATCACATTAAAACTTTCCTTGACTATTCTCAACCTCTTTTACCTTTCTGAATTATGCAATCTTTGGTTTGATTTTGCATTCAGTGCTTTGATTGTGTACATCTGTAGTACCATTTTACTATACCCTAAAGAGGTTATGAAATACTGTCTGAATTGCTAGACACATTTTTCTCCCATACTCTTCTAGTGCAACCTTTTTCTACAGTAATTGCAACCAATTTGCCAACTATCACCTGCTTTTTAGTCAAATCATTATTTTTTGTGAATGGTTTGTTTATGGGAAGGGAGACATTATGTTTGAAAACTACCTTACTCACCTACTCTGCTCATAATAGGAATGTCTGAACAGCATCCAGTAGTGCGTTAAGCCAGTAGACTAACATGTTATATGCAGCTTGTTCTGTGATCATCTGCCTGTAGAGAGAAACATATAGAAGGTATTTCTCCAGGGAGACTTCATGCAGATAGATATACACACGTGTAGCTATGTGTTTATACTGGAGATCGTAAAGTCTACAAAACACATTTCCAGACAGTGGCCAGAACTTTGCGACAGCCCTTAATTGCTGCAGGAATTCTTTTAACACTTTTCAGCTCTTCCCCAGGAATGCTCCTCTTCTTACAGAAACAAACCTTACCAGTAACTTAGGAGATCGCATGTGCTAAAGAACCAAAGTCACTAGCCCTAACATTTGTACAAAAACTTTGTCAATCGTTAGGTATGCTGGCTGTAGGAATTAAAAATACTGACTTTGAATGTCACTCAGTACTCTGTAGAAAGCTGGGAGAAAGATTGGACTGTCTGATGTGTTATCAGCAACTGATGTTGCTGAGATGTGATGTAGTCCTCTTTACTACACTGTTCTCAATACAGTGGAAGTTTTGCAGATATATTGTATTATGGGTTGAAACATCCTTCAAGAAATGACTGACCTATTTAGCTAACATAGATGGTACCTCTTTGTGACACTTGTTATTTTATTCTTGTGTGAAGGCCCAGCAATCCTAACTGAAGAAACACACTTACTTTGGATGGTTCTTTGGAATAAAATTTGGCAGCTTCCTTTGAGGATTGTAAATGAGTTCTCTTGATCTAGATCATAGCCTTAGAGTAGGGTTGAAGAAACTCTTAAGTTTTGTCTAGATTGCTTTAACACTTGGGTTCTTGGTTGGCATGTGCTTGTCAGTTGGTATAGTGTCATAAAATCAAGAACTATATAGATATTTGTGAGAAAAACATTCTGGAATCAGCATGTCAAATGTCAAGACTAAAATGTAATTATAAATATTCAATAGGAACATAGTTCTTTATCCTGTGAGCAGAATGCTCTGCTTAAAAAGTCCTGGAGCTCTGTGATGTGAGATTTTGTTGTTGTTGAAACAGGATTATGGATTTGTTTTCTTGCTCAACAGTTAGAATACTTCTTATGGCAGTGGTTTGTGAAGGATGGCAGAGAATTAAAAGAATGTAAAGGCATTGTAATAAAAATTTAGGATTGTTCTTAAGGTTTAGTGAATTGGAAGATGTGAGGAAAATAACTTAATGTATATAAGTGAAGAGTGAAAAAGAGCATCCATAATAGTCAATATGAGAAACTAATTACAATGTTAATAGGATTCAGGCACCATTTGGTTACCTTGCCAATATATGATTCTTCTGTTCAGTGTGTGTCTTTTTCCTGGTTTGTAACATCTACAAGGAATGGATATCATCTTCTTATGCTGGATGTGCTTAGTTGTCTAGCATATACGGGACACTACTGTTGCTTACATACACTTTTGTAGTTATATTTGTAAAATACGTATCATGTAGAATAAGAGAGGCGTGTTTCACTGGAAAAACTCCAGCTGTTCTCATAGCGTGGGATAGACAGATTTTGGTGTTTTTTTGTACCACTGATTAATTTAATAGAGAATCCTTTTTAGCAAACAGATACTTTCATCAGTCACTAACTTATTAAACATCTTTCTGAAGTGTGAATACTTACTAGGGAAGTTTTATGTCAATTTATTGACCTATTTTGTTTCTGACTCCTGTTCAAGGTTTATCTTTGTCATCAAGTTCTTCATGTTGTGGGTGCTAGAGATTCATATCCATATCAATTTGTAGCACTCTCACCATCTGTACTGAAAGATCTGAAATCTGTCTTTGTTTTGCCTTTACTCATCACCTTTCTAAATAGTTTGAAGTACCAGGAGTGCTACAAGGTACAGTCTTGGGGTTCTGCAAAGGAGGCACATTTCAGTTGTGGCTGGCTGGCTCCTGTTCTGGAACACTAAGTCTTCATGGGAGGAAAAGCTGCTTGCTCTCAACACTAACAGCCAGACATAGGGTACGCTTTTTGTCCAGATTGAAAACACAACTTTTGTGTCGTAGGGTAAAAAGTTGAGGAGAGACTAAATGGCACTATTTTTTTCATGACATATTTGCAATAAGGTTTCTTGGCTTTAATCAGTCTTCTCTTTCAGCTATAACATCTTAGCACACAAATAAATTTTAGTTAGCATAAATCCTAAATTCTTCTCTCTTCTGGTATTTTCACATAACTTTGTCAAGCTTCATTTTCTTCAGACTTTACTTTCTTAGCATTTTGCAGTGTAGGCACTTTCAATGAGTTTAAAAAAGCAGGAAAGCCACAACACTTCATTAGACTCAGAGGAAACCCTTGCAAAAAGAAATTAATCCAGTTAATGTTTTTACAGAGAACCTACCAAAACAAATATGCTATTTGAATAAACTTTTTTGTTTTTGGCCTCAAATTCAGAACAAACTGTTTAACAGATGTGCTTATAACCAAAGGAAGGACTATTTTAAACTTAGATACACAAGTGTTTAGACACCTAACTCCTCTGGAAACAAGTGGGAGTGAGATTCTAAATACTTCCGTGGAACTGAGCCAGCAGTATAGTAATGGGTTATAGTTAGCATTGGACAGCCTGGAATCTTAAATTCCTCCTTCTCTTCTCTCAGCCCTTAGATCTCTAACTGCTAGGAGTCACCTTAAAACCAATATGTAGCCAGAAAAAAGGCATTCCATTTCTCTTACTGAATTCTGTGCATGAACAGGGAAATTCTATTTTTTTTTCCTTGTAATTAATTCTTTAATACGTGCAGCCCTTCAGAAATTCAAAACAAAGTCGACTCCTCTGTGAAGAAGATGACAGACAAATAAACACAAGGTCACCCAAAAGAAATCAGGAGGTTATGATGGTTCCACAGGTACCTGCATGTATGAAGATATGTTTACCAAAAAGGGGAACAGGCCTATCTCTGTTGGTAGAAAATTAGAATACATTTGCTTTTCAAGTTGCATTATCAGTTTATGAATATTCTTGTGAGGAAAGCTGTTGCTAGGAGTAAGCCACAATTCAAAAGAGATTTGTATTTTTCTTACTCACAACTGAATTTCTCTTTTTATGGGAGTACCTGTTCTTTTTGATCCTGGATATAAGCATACAGAGCTAGAAAGAATTCCAGACTAATTGCCCATCTTGCTCCCTCAAACAATCATATCCTGTAATCTGCATAAGTTTACTCGACTTCAGCTAAAAATTAACTGAGTTTCTTACACTGCCTACGTCATTTAGAAGGATGCTGTAGAACTTAATATATTCCAACAGTTAGGAACTTGCTCCAGTTTTGTAGCCTAAATGTATTCAGGACTATCTATATACCTTCTTGATCATGTAATGACAATGTCCTTCAATTCAAACAACTTATTTTTCTACTCCTGCACTTGACTATCTGCTCGTTGATATAGCATGAAAGAGTACCTGTAATTTCTCTTGACTTTTATTTGCTGTGTTAGACAGGGCAACATCTCTTAGTTTCAAATAACTGGCTTTCCTAGTACCTTTGTCATCTGAATCACTTCTCTGTATGATCACCTTCTGAGCCTGAATCTGCCACACTGACAAAGTACCGTTTGGGTTCTGGTCTTATTTGCCTTCTGAACAAGTAGGGAAGATTTAGCAGTTGTTATTTTGCTGGGTCCTTTTTGTTAGAGATGAGAACTGTAACATTTCTGTGTATTCACTACCATGATTTCTTAATAGAAATAGTAGAAAGGCCTGGATAATGTTCTATGCCCAGATGGTTTGTACTTAAATGTCTGGTTCAGGAGATCCAGTGACTGGTGGATAGACATATGAGGTGGTGAGGCCTCATCTGGAGTCCTGTGTCCAGTTCTGGGCTCCCCAGCTCAAAAGAGACAGAGAACTTCTGGAGAGAGTCCAGCACGGGCAAGCAAGATGATCAGGGGACAGGAGCTTCTTCCTTACANAGTACCTTTGTCATCTGAATCACTTCTCTGTATGATCACCTTCTGAGCCTGAATCTGCCACACTGACAAAGTACCGTTTGGGTTCTGGTCTTATTTGCCTTCTGAACAAGTAGGGAAGATTTAGCAGTTGTTATTTTGCTGGGTCCTTTTTGTTAGAGATGAGAACTGTAACATTTCTGTGTATTCACTACCATGATTTCTTAATAGAAATAGTAGAAAGGCCTGGATAATGTTCTATGCCCAGATGGTTTGTACTTAAATGTCTGGTTCAGGAGATCCAGTGACTGGTGGATAGACATATGTGAGGGAATGCAGCTGCCATAGCTCACAGATCTTGCTGTCCGGAGTTCAGGTGGAAGAAGGAGGTTCTGTCTCTAGAAGGTAGTCCTGCATCTCAGAAGAAACCTTGGCACCTGTCTCTAGTGCAGAGTCCTGCCCCTCAGGAGGAAGAACTCCATGCACAGGCTGTGGAATGACCTGCTGGAGAGCAGCTCTGCGGAGAGAGCAATGTGCCCTCTTGGCCAAGAAGGCCAATGGCATTATGGGATGCATCAAGAAGAGTGTGGCCAGCAGGTGGAGGAAGGTTCTGCTCCTCCTCTGCTCTGCCCTGGTGAGGCCTCATCTGGAGTCCTGTGTCCAGTTCTGGGCTCCCCAGCTCAAAAGAGACAGAGAACTTCTGGAGAGAGTCCAGCACGGGCAAGCAAGATGATCAGGGGACAGGAGCTTCTTCCTTACAAAGAAAGACTGTGGGATCTGGGGCTGTTCAGCCTGGAGTAGAGGATACTGAGTGGAGACCTCATTAATACTTACAAGTATTTGAAAAGTGTATGTCAAGAGGATGAGGGCAACGCTTTTTTTCTGTAGCGTCCAGCAATAGGACTAAGGGTAATGGACAAAAGCTGGAACACAAAAAATTCCACTTCAACATAACAAAAAGCTTCTTTCCTGTTCAGGAGTGGGAGCCCTGGTACAGGCTATCCAGGGAGAGTGTGGAGGTTTTCATACCCATCTGAATGAGTTCCTAAGTGACCTGACGTAGGTGAACCTGCTTGAGTGATGGGCTGAACTAGATGATCTTTAGAGGCCCCTTCCAGCCCCTGTTATTCTGTGATTCTATGGTAGTGGTTAAGCGCAGCAGGGGCCAGCAAGGTGCCTACCTTATGCTTTATCCTATTAGTGCCACTACTGAAGGTCAAAATACTTTTGCGAGTTTGTGGAAGGATGACAACTGATTATGACATGGGGACCCAGTTAAACTAATATTCTCAAAAAGCTATTATTTTTTTGCAAATAAGTTTTTCTTTCTGTCATTAAGAGACAAATGATGGAATTATTTTTCTCCAGTCTTGTTTAAATGCACATCTATGTATTATGCCTGCAATTCAAGACAGTGTCTCTTTCAAAGGTAGCTAAAATTTGATTGCTTATGTTTCTAAAAAGCTGACTACACAAAGCTTTGGCTGTATTATACTCATGTGCTAGCTTCATCCTCAATTTAAGAACAGTTATTAAGAGTAGAAGCACTTGTACAACTGAGGCAGTTCGAGTTCAGTACCCACTTGAGATAGTGTTCGGTAGGGCCTCAAAACTTTTGAAGTCCGAGTGTACTTTAGTGCCGAGCTGTTGTTCCAATGAAGTAGTTTTAGTGTTGGAAAATGTTTCTGTTAGAAGAGCTTTGTGTAGAGATAATTTGCTGTATTGCTCCTGCTAAAGTTTGCCGCCTGTTATGTTTGATTACATTGCTGGTATAACACAGTAAGGATCACTATAGATGTGCAACAAAAAGTTGTCATGAAACAGCATGTGCGAGTACATTGTAACCATTCTTATTATTGACACCAAAGTCTAGTTTAATTATTTTACTGTTGAAGAATGTGAGACCAGGCTTAACCGTTTCCTTTATTTTACTACGCAGAAGTTTAATACAACAATGCCAACGCCAGACAAGAAGGTGTCACAGAAGATTGGTTTACGGCTTCGGAACCTGCTCAAACTTCCCAAAGCTCACAAGTGGTGCATATACGAATGGTTCTATTCAAATATAGATAAGTATGTTTGGATTATATCATTATCTCTTATTAGTATAGAAACAAACTATTTTCTGAAATTGAGCTGCAAATCTCTGTATATTAGTTAGATGCTCCAAAGTTTATTCTTAAATTATTAGTTATGGAAAATTAGTTCCTTTTTTGGTTCTGTGTTTGGATTTTTTTCTCTTTTTTTGGTAATGAGCAACCTACTTCAGTTGTTCCTAGGGTAGTCTCTTATGGAAAGCCTTCCTTCATGGAAATAATTTTCCGTTTATCATCTCAGCTTCTACCAGATACCAGATTTTATTTGTGATTTTTTACCATCTTCAGCATGATATTCTCAGAACACATGGAATCCTTGGTGCAGTTTTACACACGAGGGATGGGAAGGAGACTGCTTCTGCATGAGGTGCTCCTTCCCTAAAAGGTGTAAATGTTGATTTTGTATATTTTGTCTCCATCATCCTGTTTTGTATTGTGATCAGTATCAGAGCTCTCAGCTGTGACTATTCAGCCAATAGTCTAAATGTCGATACCCTTCCTGGATCTCCTAGCTCCTGGACTGTGTCTGGGATTTGTGCCTTAGAGTCTTTGTTACTTGTTCTCTTAATGCCACTGGCAAGGTGGTGTGAATTGTTTAAAAGAACTATCTGAATTTATTCCTCAATAATGATAGAATCAAAATTCTAAAATATAAAGATGATTATTGATAAATGGAATCTTAAAAGCTACACTGATTAACTAACAGATAAAACATTCAAATTTAATATTGTAAAGAATGGCTTCAGACTTAACAAGCATTCTTTTCCAGAAGTTATTCATAACAAAGTAATTACTGGTTTTCCTTCCTATTTTAATCATGATTGCTGTGGCTAAGTGCCTTAACTCAGAAGGCAGTCATAGCAACAGGAAAACATTTTAGGATATATTCTTCTCATCACAAGGAGAAAAATTACTTATCCCTTTTAGTGAGTTTTAAATTAATCATCTGTAGGATTTAATTCTTTTGAAAGAAGTAGTCTTTGCGTGCTTTCTTTTTCCCCCTCTCCTATTTGGAAAATAAAACAATAAGGAAAAAAAAAGCCACAACAAAATGAAAAAAGTTAAAGTCATTCCTAGTAGCTATCCTAATATTTGACATTTACAGTCGTGATTTTTACAACAGTCCAATAACTTTGCATTTATTCTCCAGTAATTTTCTGCAGAAATTTAGATCTATCAGTAGGCTAGAATTTGAATTCAGCAGGTAATTCTGAAAACCTCTTTGATAGTTCTTAATGTATGCTTGTAATACAAGTAAGATGCAATCATTTTAATGATATAATAACATTTTATTTAAAAAACTCTGCATCTTTGGAAGAATTACTTTGTTTTGAGTGCTATTTAAGCTTTTCAACAAGTCTAGGTCATAAGTTTAAAGCACAGAGCTGTCAACTGACACAATATGGCTCACTGTACATGTCTCAATATTTTAATTGAATTGTCTCATCTGAAATTGAAATAATCAGTTTAAATGCCACATTTACTATAAGGTTTTGAAATATTTTAATTTCTATAACTGTCATCTGTGGTTATTAGACTGATGAAACTGTTTCAGTTGGATTCTGGGTATGCTTTTGCAAAGAACACTTTTTTTCCATAAAATTCCATTGACTTCTGGAACGCAGAGACTTCTAAAGGGCTACTTACTACTATAGTGATCATAGGTCCTCGGAACCAGATGAAGTTATTGCTTGCTTACACCATTTGCCAGAGCTTCCAATCTTGCAGATACTGTGGGTTTACAATTTGCTTGCTCAGGGACAAGTGATACTAAAACCAATGAAGTACAGGTTCCTTTTCTCAAAAAGAAAAACCAACCCACGTGAGTTGTTCTTTACATAGATAACTTACATTAGCTACAGTACATCTGGATAAAATAAAGCTTTCATACTCTTCCTTATTTATTTCCTGAGTTTCATTGATCGTTCTTTGTGGTTTCCTTTCCACTTTGTGCCACAGCTACAGATCCTTCTACTGCAAAAATATTCTTTTCCATTCTTGCCCAAGTCTCCTTACCTTCATGCATCTTTCCTCTCTCCCGCCATCCCACACACACATTTGAAAGTCGTGTTGCTTACAAGATCCTCTTTGTTCTGTGCTTGGGAATATTCCCATCTAAGACCCAGCACCCTGCAGAGAGTGAGGGAAAAGTGGCTTTATCTAGGATGCAGTTATTCTTTTGTTCTCACCAAGTGAGATCTGTTTCACTTGCACATAATCTTTAATGATTAATCTGCTGTTTGGTATGGTGGGCATATCCATTGCGGCTCCCTTGTCTCTATAGCCCAAGAAGGATGTGGCACTACAAAGTAAAAGGCAATCATAAAACAGAGACACAGACAGGTCATAGCATCAAAGAGAAATTCATAAGTTGTGTAGGTGGGTTCTCCGAACTGTCACTTCTATAATACCAATCCTCTGCTTCATCGTAGAGTCATGGTATGATACAGTAAAAGTCTCACCTGTGTAGCTGGAGAGAATGGCAGGTTGGCTCAATTTCCTGTATTTTATAACTCTCTGTGGAGAAGTCTGGGTTGTACTTGAATGAATTTATGAAAAAGGTACTGTTTGTTTCTCAGTATCACGTTGTCCCTTTATTCTCAATACCTCACTATATCTTTGTGGTCGCCTTCCATGTATTGCGGTGGCTTCGTGACACTCCATTGGCTTTGATGAGTGTTTCATTTGGTGCCTTAATATATATTACGAAGCAGGATAAATGTTGCCCTGTAGTAACAAGAGAGAGGAACATTTTTAAACATTGCTGATAGTAACACTCAAATAGAACAAAAGTCTTGGAAACTTTCTGTCTGTGTTTTCAGTTTAATTTATTTCAGATTAAATTTTTCATTTATTTATGACTAATTTATACATTTTTTTATTTCAAAGTATTTCATGTGATGGATGTTTTTTGGAAACTCTTGACAAAACTGTACTAAGTGTAATTAACAGAGGGCCAATTATATTTCAACAGACCACTATTTGAAGGAGATAATGACTTCTGTGTATGCCTGAAAGAGTCTTTTCCAAATTTGAAAACCAGAAAACTAACAAGAGTAGAGTGGGGGAAAATCAGACGATTGATGGGAAAACCACGGAGGTAATTTTTTTTTCCTTTCTCTCTTTTCAACTAATGACTATATGCAGTTTTGATGTTACTGAAATTGTTTCTTCCAAAATAATTTTGTGTGCAGGTGTAAAGCAAAATATACAGCTGAGAACAGAAAAACATGTTATTGAAAAGGTGTTCTCTGAGCGCACACCTCACTCCCCCACACACCATATTGCTTGTGTGCATGTGTCCAGTCCGTGTAGTTCTCGTGAGCCTATACTTGAGGTATTCTCTTCCTACTCTAGATAACTGCGTGGCCAGGCTAGGATACGTTAAAATTAGTACTGTATCTTCTATGTTGCAGTGCGTCCTGGCATGGAAGACATGCCTATTTTTCACTAAATTTTGTTTTTCCCCTGCCTATAACGATCACTTCATGGGGAAAACAAGTGTATATTTTCATCTCATTTATTTATTTATTTTAACCGTTTTATAGATTCTCAGCTTTTCCAGGCTTGGCTATCAAAGCAGAGAAACTCACTCATAAAATATTGTATGTTGTAGAGAAGAAAACAGAATTTAATAAAGGATGTAGATTTTTCCTCTAATTTAGAATTATTAATTCTTAAACCCACTGATTCAGTCCAGTCTTTTCACAGAACCTATATAATTTAGCCTAAATACAAGAAGTCTCAGGGAGGATCTGATCTCTGTGTACAAATATCTGAAGGGAAGGAAGACATAGAGAGTGTGAGACCATCTTTTTTCAGTATTATCAGGTGGCAGGATAAGATGCAAAGGGCACAAGCTGAAATACAGTAAGTTCAGTATTAATGTAAGGAAATATGTCTGCTTGCTGTGAGAGTAACTGACACAAGTTGCCCAGAGAGTCGGTAGAATCTTTGTCCATGCAGATTCTCAGAGGCCATCTGCATGTTGTACTGGGCAGACTTCTGTAGGTGACTACTGGAGGATATGGAGGAGGTAAACCTCCAGAGGTCCCTCCCAAACTCAACCATCTTGGCATTGTGTCAGATCAAGAGGAGAATGTGTAAGTATAATTGCAGAAATAATAGACTCGTTTCTTTACAAAAATACAAACAAAAGCATTGAATCCATTTCATAGATGACTGTACTGAGTCAGCTTATGCTTTGTCTGATGGAAGCAATTTCATCTCCTCTATCTCTGAAAAACTCTACATAAGTAAAAATTGCCAATCAAGGATAGGCAGCAGAGTCAGCTTAAAAATAGTTCCTTTTTGAAAGGTGTTCGTATCCTTTGAGCTTAACTGAGATGGCTTCTCATTCTTCTGTCATCATGCTTCCCACTGAGAGGGGAATGGTGTGTTTGGAGATTAAATCATCACTTGGTAATGGAAGAACTTTTTAGGAGGAATTTTTTCACTGAGAGGTTTGTTAGATACTGGCACAGGCTGCCCAGGGAGGTGATGGAGTCACCGTCTCTGGAGATATTTAGAAGCCACATAGCAGAGGTACTGAAGGACATGGTTTAGTGTTGGACTTGGCAGTGTTAGGTTAGTGGTGGACTCACTGATCTTCAAGATCTCTTCCAATCACAGAATCATTTTCGTTGTCATTTGACTTTTGCCAATAGTGAGTGATGCTCTAAAAGACCAACTTGTCTCATTTAGCAGTCTATTGGACCATTGTTAAAACTACATTTTTTTTCAGTTCTTCTAGGTGGGGAGTTGTTGGCTTTTGTTTGGGGTTTTTTTTGTTAAACTATCACAAAGTTAATTTTTTAAAAAGAGACTCACACCTAAGGAACCACAAATCTAAATGGGCAGCAAGTTATTTAATCTGAATTCTGAAATGCAAGTATCTGACTGATTATAGAATCTTGTTTTGTTTCTTAAAGAAACTTCGCAATTTCTTTCTTTTTAGCAACATAAGGTAAGCATTCCTGGTTTTTTTTCTTAAATAATGAAAAAAAAAGCATTTATTATTTTTCAAGATGTCCATGGTGGTCCTTGACCTTAGTTCAAAGAGATTTTTAATTATTCTAAATGATTTGAATTCTTTTTCAAGATAATTTTCATCGAATTCTAGAGCAGTTTTTTACATTATTATCCTGTTAGAAATTTCTTCAGTCTATTCTTGATGTATGCAAGTAAAGTGAATACCACGTCAATACCAATGTCTCCCCATGAGGGAAGTAAAAAAAAAACCAAACATTTTGCATCCACAATGTTGATGGCAAAGGATAATGGTGTCTCTGTGTGATAAATATGTACATGGTTGTTGTCTTTTTTTTATATAAAAAATTGTTTTAAATATATTGTAATGTTTTCTTATGTCTGCTGCTACTTTAAATGTCCTATCACACCATCAACAGTGTGGGTGATTGGCACAACAGTATTCTTCATGAGAACCTGCAAAGCTTGTAAGATTCCAGTAGACTCTGGGGAAAGATATGCTCCAAGAAAAGGAAGAGGTAATAGTTAGTCTTGTGTACTCCGTATAAACTTAATTGGGGTTGTGAAGTAGCAACGAATATGAAATAAGCTCAGATATGCTTGTCCTGCCACAATATGATGATTCCTCTGTTCAAGTTCTCATGACCAAGGTAGAAACAGAGGAGAATGTTCAACCTCTTAAAAAGTCACTACACAAAACTAATGAGGTTGCAATGTGATCTGTACCATAGATTTAACGTCCATTTTTTCATAGGAGTGGCACAAAGATGGGATAACCTTTATTAAATACATTTGGGGGACATGAGGTTAGAGATTTCCTTTAACTGAATCCAGAAACACAATGCAAACGTTTTCTACATCTATGACTTAACAGCATCGGGAACAGAAACTGTTATTTAAGAGTATCTGAGCTAGCAGTGAAACAATAGTTGCTGCTGTAGGGACCTCCAAGGTCAGTGATTAGCGTGCGAGCATTTGAATTTATATTTCTAAGAGCACAGGTCAAAGAACATTGGGTGATATCTGATGGTCCTGTTGCACGACCCTGGACATGACACTAATGTTGTATATTAGTGCCTTTTTTTTTTTTTTTTTTTTTATCTTGCTGTGATTAGTTGCTCTCTTTCCTCAATGGAATTGAAGAGCCCTGCCCTGCCTTTTTTTGCTTCATATTCTCAGCCCACGGCAAGCATTATTTCACAGTTGTTCCTCCTTGGTATTAAATTTGAAGCAGATGAGGTCTTTAAATGAGAATACCCCAGTAAGTTTTGTGTGAGTCTCCCAACCGCTGTCACTTTCTTTTTGCCATATCCCTTTCCAGATATTCTGAATTCCTAATGAGGATAATTAGACAATATACAGCTTCAGGTAAACACGTTCTGCTCTTCAGTGGTTAACTGGTGAGTGGGACATACCTACAGCTGCTCTATCTACAACACAGATTCTAGACTGTACAAACTAGTGATGACTTCTGTGGTGACAGTGATGGGAAAGCCCAGTAAAGGAACATTCAATGCTGTGCATGTACCTAACAGAAGTACATCACAGCATCAGTTAATTCTTGTTTGGTTTTGGGGTTTTTTCAGTCTTGCTTAAGTCTAAGATCTCATTGTGTTAACACTGTACACAAGGGACAAAACTGATGGTCTATGCTCCATATGACTTAGAACTGTTATATAAGACAAAAGGCAAATGATGTATGCATATAGACAGACAAGTACGAAACCACCGGTCAGTTTGAAGGACAGTGGTCTCAGGATTCTGGCAGCTTGATTCTTGGGATCGACTCATACATGCTGCAGGGAAGAGAAATGTTGAACTCTGAGGGATATACAGAAGAAAACACAAGACTGTTTATTTTGGCATATAAAAGTAGTAGAAGGAGACTTGGGAATAGGAACTAACTGCTCAGTGCTAAGAGAAAGATAAGTTACTGATGAAGATCTTGGAGGGATTTAAAGCAGAGCATAATTTGCAGTGTAGAAGGGGGAAATTAGCAGAGGAGCTGTCAGCGTCTTCTAAAAAACGTTGTAATACAGGGCTTTTTATTGCTCAGTAGCCAGTGTGTAACTGTGAGTTCCACAGAAAGTGATTCCGTTGCATTTGACTGCAGTAAAGCAGTTAACAAAGATAGTAAATTATTTGATAAATGCTTCTGCAAGCAAGCAAACCTACAATAGCATCTGCATTCCTTTTTTTTTTTTGAATTACTTTGATTGATACAAGAAGCATAAAACTTTTTAATAAGGGATAAGAGATAGGATCAGATCCTTAATGTCTTCATGCTTTCACTATCTCCCTCATGCATCGTGCTGTTCAGCAGGTTAAAAGAGAAAATTAATAAAACCAAGTAAGGGCCTTGGGAGTAAGTCTTCCATCTTTTAAATTGCATTTTAAGACGACTCTCAAAATGGGAGACTGCTGGAGATTATCTGATTTTACACAATAGCCCAAGTTCAAACAAATTTGTCCTTCTGTAATGATCAATCTCAGAATGATTCATCTGCATAATAGAGATTTTGTGGCTGAATTGTAGTCTGCACAGATGAAAAGAGATGAGACACAGAAGTGCCCTTTTACACTCTGAGACTGATGTGTTTTCATACTAAGTTAGTTTAAATGAACTAATTAGCACCTGTGACAGAAATCTAGTATGTATCAGTAAGTGATGGCAGCAAGTCTTCCATACATGCATTGAACTGGTATTTTGAGTAGGCTGGATGGGGGACCTGCTTTAGCTTTATTGTGACACCAGGTGGTTCCCTATAAGCAGAAAAAATCCAAAACAGTTGTACTCTTCTGATAAACTAATGTAACAGCTAACATTCAAGAGTATTATTTTTTAATAAATTGTTATTTTTAGGAGTGATAATTCTGGGGAGTAAGACTGTCTAAGTCAGTTCCATTAAATCCTCTTATCTTGTACACTTTGCCCCAGTCTTTATCATTTTCACTCACTGATTTGTCAACGCTACCTATTTATTTGATGTGTCTTCACAGATGTATGTCTTCAGTGCTGAATTAAATATAGTTTTACCTAACTGTATTATAGGTGTTCCTCTGCATTCTTTGAGGAAGAGAGATCGGCCTTAAAACAGAAACGGCAGAAAATCAGACTTTTGCAGCAGCGGAAAGTTGCAGATATTTCACAGTTCAAAGACCTTCCAGAAGAAATTCCGTTACCACTTGTAATAGGAACAAAAGTTACAGGTAATTTCTTGGAAACACAGAAAAACAGCCAAGTGTTTTGTGAAGATTGTAATCAACCATAATACACTTAGTGCACACAGCTGAAATAAATTTAAATTATCCAAACTGGTGTGTTTTTATTGCTAGCTCATTGAGAAAGTGCTCTTGAGGGGATTAGCTACTGATTTTAAATGATGTTACGGCTTTGAGGTACAAACTGGGTATGGTCTGTTATTTTTCCTCTTCAAATTGTAGATTTAAGTGATTTTTTTTTTTTCCTTTTTCATGGGTTGTATATCACAAATCTTAGAGAGAGAGAGAGAGATCCTTAAATGCAAAGAGATGAGTTCTGTCTGAAAGTTTAAAACCTAACCTAATATAAAACTTGAGTTTCCTTTTTCCATAAATATAAAAATATCTGTGTTAGAAGAGATATGCAATTGATATTCCAGTGTAGTCAGACATATATACTAAACGTCAAGTTGCCTTACTGAAAAAGCTTACACATAACTAAGGGAAAAATATTGTTATAAACATTCCACAAGTTTTGTCTAATTTTATAAAAGCCTGAGTTCCTCTATGCTCTCTGTTTCATGGTCCAGATGCTTTTCACTTAAGCATGGTATCTCCCATTCAAGCCACTGCTGTTCATTGCTTTTGCTCTCTTCAACAAAACTGTCCTTAATTCTTGCTGAAAAGCAGGCACGCACAACACTGCCTCTCCTCACTCTCCTGGAGCTGTATGCTTGAGCTGCATTCCTCATTGTCTTTCGCTAAATATGCACTCATCAGTGGAAGTGATAAGAGAGAAATGATTTGCAAAAATCATCTGGAATTTACTTTTGCCTGCAAAAATCTGTCTGTCAGAAGGTATCGGGTATTAAACAGTGTTTTTATTTAGACATAAGCGTAGTGGTAAGGGTTAGATTTGGGACATACCTGGTTTGTGAAGATAAATTTGGCAAAAATGTGGGTAGTATTTCTATTGCATACAATACTTTTTCAGGATTTACCTTTCCCCCCCCCGCCCTTTAATCTGTGGGTTTTAAATATACATACAAAGGGTTACTTGCAAAAGATGTATTAAGTCTGTTTTTTCTTCATAGTGTCAGAACATTATAAAGTTTAGTTGTGTTTTCTTTTTTCTTTTTAAGCACGTTTGCGAGGTGTCCATGATGGACTATTCACTGGACAAATAGATGCTGTAGACACTCTTAATGCTACATACAGAGTGACTTTTGACAGGGCGGGTCTCGGAACACACACAGTCCCAGATTATGAAGTTCTGGTAAGTAGTAATGATACATTCTTAAAATAGCTATAATTAAAAAAAAGAAACAAAACAGGTAATTTTATGCTTTAATCACAAGGATGACAATTCAAAATATTACATCCAGGTGGTATTGTCATAAAGTAGAAAATAAGCATGACAGATGACTGGGAAATTCCAGGGGAATGGGCCTCTACTGTTTATATTTTTATGGAACAGGATAAACTTCTATGATAAAAACCAAATGGCTCAGACTGAAATAATTTACTAGCCCTACTGTTATAGGTTATTATAATAGCCTGGGGTTAATAGGAAGAAATGAGTAGTCTAAGATCCCAAAGAAAATTCTGCTATGAGATCCCAGCAGGATTTGCAAAATGTTCAAGAAAACCTGGCCCTTTGTACTTTGCCAAAGTCTGGAAAGGCCTGTAGTAGTTGCAAGCAAGTATTGTGAGTTGATTGAACCTCATTTTGAAACCTCTTATGATGAGGAAGCTAACTGTGGAGGTGTGGCTTCAGTCAAACAATTTGGTAGCATTGCCTAGCTCATAGGCTTTTGTATCAATTGATGAGCACCAGAAATTGTTCCTGCCAAACAGGGTGACCTAGACTGCAAGCTTTTCAGAGGACCTCACTTTCTTTGGTATCTTGTGTAGTGTTGAATCTACCCAGGGCCCACAATTGCTCTAGTCTCTGTCATGATCTGAGTCTGGAGCCTCTACTGAGCTCCTCTTCAGTCATGATTTGTCTGCAACTTGCCAATAGAATTTTTGGAAATATTCCTTCAGGTTTATTTTGACGTGACTTTCAAAACTCCAGCGATGAAACAGGATTTGGAAACTCCTGCTAGCCCAGAGGAAAGCTTTAATCTTTTGATGTTGTTGAGTTGGGGCGTGGATGGGCATAGCTAGTCCAGATTCCAGAACTAAATTATGTGTTATAAATTATGTAAAGGTGTTTAATGAATCTGAAGTATGTCTTTTCCCTGTCTTGCAGAGTAATGAGCCTCACGAAACCATGCCAATTGCTGCCTTTGGACAGAAACAACGACCTTCAAGGTTCTTTATGACACCTCCCAGATTGCAGTATACACCACTCCAGTCTCCAATTACAGTAAATTACTTTCTTCATGTAATATTAATCACTCAAATATTTTCTGATACATGTTGAAGCTGTTACCTTAAAAGTTTTTGTGATTCTTTTTCTGAGGTTATTTGTCAAGATAAAAATTTTAGCAAATTCCTATGAAAATAAGCTATTAAATGAAATGTTCTTTCTTGTATAGGACAGTGATCCTTTGTTAGGACAAACTTCATGGAAAAACAAAATTTCAGGCACAGATAGTGAAACACTAGGAGGCTTTCCAGTAGAATTCCTCATTCAAGTGGTAAGTGGTCGTTGCAACTCTTGGTTTTGCTTTGTGTTGTTGTCCTTTTGTGTTTATTCTGCCAGTTCTTCTGCAGTTAAATGACCTGTTGACTTATGACAGATATAGTGATATCCATATTAACTTTTGAAAATAAGTTAATTTTCTCTTAAATTTTACTAAAGAGACACTTTATTAAATTTTCTTAATGTAAGAGATTCTTAATTCTCTCATTTGTTCATAAGCTTTGAAATATGGTGCTCTCCAGACCACAGCAGAAGCTTATGGCTCCAGAAGTGTCTTGTTTTTCACAGCTCTGCCATTTTGTCTAAAAAAAGTAAAAAACAAGTAAACTTGTACTGTTTTAAGGCTTTTAAATATATATATATACACACACTGATGTTATTCAAAGAACGTTTGCCCATGTGCTTTATTATATACTTTATAATATTGTATTTTATGTAATGTCCTATCCTCTTGAAGAAGAAAAGCAACACACTTTTCCCTGAAAGCAAACATACTTGTTATAGATAAGAAAACACTTTTTTTTCATCTTCACCTTTATGAACTAATTCCTCAGTGATTTTTGTGCACTAGTGGAGAAGAGCACAGACAAATAACATTAGGAAGCTGAGATTCATTGAATGTCAAAACTCATCGAAGCAAGTTAGTCTTCAGGATGATGGAAGAATATAATTGCTCGTGTTGGCTTAGGTGAAGATCTGTGATAGAATTCTTTGATCTGTGCTTAAAATATTAAAAATTGAGAAATAATATAGCTAAATGCTTCTCAAATTTTAAAGTGTATGTAATTGGTCAAAAGAATTAATTAATGTCTGTAGCTCACATGAAACACTTATATTTTGGCAATTCAACCTAAGGAATTTATTTGATGGAAGGATCTATTCAGGTTTTTAGGAGAAACTTGTTGTATGAAGCAAATCTTGACAAAGATGGCCTGGTATCTAGCTTACCTAAGAAAATTAGAAATAGATGTAGTTGCTGTAAGATGAATTATGTCAAATTGCAATATACAAAAGTCTGGCTCTTTCTTTATGCAACTAAACCGTATCTGCAGCTATCCTTCTTCTTGAACCACTGAGTATGATCAAGAAAGTGGGTAATTAAGGTGAACTAACCTTTACAAGCTACAAGCTTCGTGAGCTGCTTTTTATCAAGTTGATCAGTTTATGATATTGTTCTGTATTTTAAATCTGAAAACCAGTGATTTCTGAGTCACGTTTGGTGGTCTATTATTAATTGTTACAAGGAAATCTGAGTTTTAAAAATACAGGCCTCTTATAGTGTACAAGTGGTGGCCCTTTACCAAGATACATATTTTTGCTTGAAGATTGTTGAAAGATGGGTTTTTTTTAACAAAGTCAGCCCATAGATTTTTGGCATTGTTTATGTGAGCAACTTTATCAAAAACCTGGTTTTATTAAGAATCACATGGCTTAAAAAAATTATTGAAGGAATGTACATTATTTTTAAACCTAGCATTTTCAGCATCAACTTTTTTATTAGAAGTTTAAGCATGCTACTGAAATTTTGTGGCATTAAATACATGATGCTGATGAATACTGATTATTGATTGCACTGCATTCACCAGTCTAGATGTATTTTTATGCTCAAGGTGACCATTGAAGACATTCTAGCCTTTCGTACACATTGGAACACTAAAAAGGTCAAAGCTCTCATTCTGATGTAATGATGATTCAGGAAGTAAATGATCCGAAAATGTTTGATTCAAATTTCAAAGAACTATTGCCAGGCAATGTGATAATTTGTGATACCATGAATAAACAATTCCATGGGAAAACTTTATTTTTGGACAAAACAGAAAAAATGCAGCACACCTTGAATAAGGTTTCAACCCAAACCCTTAGTTCTCTTTTATGGATTCTGAATTTAATATTGGACAAAAGAAAGTATATCCAAAATAATGTGCAGACCCTGACAAATAAATGTTACGGATATTCTCTTTATAATTTGCAGTTATAAGCAAACCTTAGGATTTGTAGCAACTATTTCTACACTATTATATCTTAGTTTTTCCAAAGTTTTATATTAATTTCTACATGTTTACACTTTGGCATCAGAGACTGCTATTCTTTCTGGTTTTTACTGTGGACAAACATGTGTATTAGGAGAAGAATGGCTAAAAATTGACATATGATGCTAGGAGTAAAGTCAACAATGATCAAGTAAGAAATTTTAAAACAGAAAACTTTCATACTTACATGCTATATGTAATGTGTCGTTAGATGTTTCCTAGACTATATTGCAGGTCAAAATTGATGGATAAGATTCTTACATTCTAGTTGGCATTAACGTTTGGAGGATGTTTTTCCAAGAGCTCAGCTACAGCTTCCTCCCACCAGCCCTCAGCCCTACTTGGGTTTTTTTGGGGGGGCAAGAAAAGTTAGACTGGAAAGGAAATGCTCTAGCACAATAGAAATCGTTTGCAGGATGGCTTCATGTCCAGAAGAGGGGGTATGTTAGTGCAGCACCTTCAGCGAAGGAATTGGTGTCTTCCTGGTTGCTGTGGGAAAACTTAAAGGCAGAAATTAACATCTGAAAATGGATACTGGATTTTTGACTGTTTTCTGGTTATGAATGCTTTGAAAATAGTCCATAGCACGTTATTGCACACTTTGCTTTGAAATGCTTGTGTTCCTATAGTCTTTTGCCTAAAATCTAAAATCTGAAGTGCAAACTTAAACACACTGTTTGGGTTGTTCCATGATCTCTTTTAAGGTAGAAAAGCATTTGTTATGATTTAGCTCAGCCCGCAGCTAAGCACCATGCAGCTGCTCACTCACCCTCATCCTCGCAGTGAGATGAGGAGGAGAAGGGGGGAAGATGAATAAAACTTAAGAGTTAAGAACACTTGGAATAACTACAATGAATATAACATATCGTAGTAATAGTCATGAAAAGAAATATAACAGAGAGATAAAGAGTTAAACCCAAGGGAAATGGAAAAATCCAAACAAGTTATACACAATACAATTGCTCACAACTTGCTGACTGCCTGAAGAGTGATCAACCCTCCCTTAGAGTACCCCCCCACTTTATATACTAGGCATGACATTTTATGGTAAGGAATAGCCCTTGGGTCAGGTAGGGTCAGCTGTCCTGGCTGTGTCTTCTCCCAGCTTCTTGTGCACCTACCCCCAAGCCAATGTCTGACAGAGCAGGACAAGCAACAGAAAAGCCCTTGACAGGGTGCAAGCATTGCCCAGCAATAAAAAAACCATCCCCATGTCATTAGCATTCTTTTCAGCTTAAACCCAAATCACAGGCCTGTACCAGCTACTAGGAAGAAAATTAACTCTTATCTCAGATGAAGCCAGGGCAGCATTGTACTAAAAACTCATTTCTAGTTAATGAGAACTATAAATTATAACAGTAAACAGGATGAATTATGCTGAAAGGCAAGAATTTCTCAAGGAAAATAGGACTGAACTGAGTTAAGGTGTTCACTCATCGTGCTGGTAAATGAAAATGAAAGTCTATTTAATAAAATGTACCAATGAGAGAAAGTTGGTAAACATCACAGATACAGTGAAAAGTCAGAGTTCTTGTAGAGAGAATCAGATTGCCCTGATCACTGAAGTGTATCTGAATGGATGAACATAATATAAAATCCAAGCTCATGTACTGGAAAACTTGAATCCTTCATCCTTGAATGTGTCTGAACATTAAAGAAGTTAAGTAACAAATACCTTGCAAGTTTTGCTGACAAATACTGTATTCTGCATTAAGTTGAGGACTGACTATATTTACAAAGGAGAAGGACTTAGACGTGTTAAGCTGTTGCTGGATGGTGACCACGGCAGAGCTTGATGAGTAACATTTTGGCATCAGTGGCAGATGGCATATAGTCCTTTTCTTCCTCCCGGGTGTTTTTTTGCCCACATGAGCACTTGTGTGGTGTGTTAGAAACCAGAGCAGGGAGATAATCCAGTTCACAAGTTACAATCTTAATTTTTTTTTTCTGTTCTTTTCTGAATTTATTGTTTTGTCATTATCAGTTCCCTGACTGGATTCTTCAAGTAGCTGCAAAAATGCAAATGCTGGCTCAGCACAGACATTGGGGGACAGCATGAGGACAAAAATGAGCAGCTAGAATTGGAAGAGTAAATAATCTATGCAGTGTTGCCTCTGTGTGTCTTACTGTGGTTTGCCATCCACTCATAAGGTTCATCTGGCAAAGTATTTGAGGTAGAAAGACAGAGGTATTGATACCATTCAACAGGTGCGTCATTGGGAATACTGGCACAGGAGCTTTCCTGTTGCTTGCATTCAGGAAATTGAGTGAATGAGAAAAAAGATACAGAAAGAGCCACAAAAGTTTAGGAGATCTCTTGATCTTGATTTATGGGAGAGGAAACTGGAAAGGCTTGGGTTGTGACTAGTGAAAGACCAATAGAGAAGAGATTCTTTTACTGTCTGTGAATTCCAAAAAGATTCATAATTAGCTGAAATTGATCCTGGAACAACTTTCCATTAGGATTTGTGGGGGCAAGAAACCTGTCTGCCTTCAGAATGAACTGAAAATCAACAAGGGGATTATGTATAAGCAGATGTATCTTGAATTAGGAGTTCCTATTTCTCTGTCTCACGTTCCACTACTAGGATGCAGTTAACTCCTTTGAAATTTATAAAACTTGAAATCTTGGCTCTGTTTACACCAGTAATAAAACTGTTGCTGGTCGTAGTAGAGCTTGGATAACTCTCAGGGGACTTAGAGAGTACCAATAGTTTTAGGAGTGATGTGTGTGTTGAGAGCGTTCCCAGTGATTTCTCCTTCAGCCTGTTAAATCCCAATGGAAGCAGAAACAGAGTATTCCCATTATGAAAGAAGGAAATGGAAAGCCAGAATTGTTCTCTGTAAAATAGATCCGATCTCTGTACCAGGTATTATTGCAGGAGTGTACATAAAGGGCTGGTGCTTGGACAAGGGCACGGCTGAGAGCTCTGTGAAAAAAAGGTATGGTAAGGTGAGAGATATTAATTGCAGTACATGATGATAACACCCTTTGCTTTCCTTCAGGCTGCAAAAAAAGAAGACTCTTCAGCCTCTAACTGGCCATAAATTTATTCATTTTCCTATAGGGAATTTCAGCTGATGGATTTTGGTATTCTCCAACTTAGGGCACTTGAAAATGCTTTATAAACCTCTGGAAAATCCATCATTTAATTTTAATTATTTTTTATTTCTGCATCTTAACTTGATGAACAACTAAGAAATGTGGTTTTTAATGATGAAAGATACTAGGGCTTTATTATCTTGAGATTCTATGGCATTTCAAAACTGCTTAAGGACCTCTTCACTCCTTCCTTTGTTTTAGACCAGGTTATCGAAAATCCTTATGATCAAGAAGGAACACATCAAGCAATTGAGAGAAATGAATACAGAAGCAGAAAAGCTGGTGAGAATGTTCTCTTTTCAGTTCTTAAAACAGGCATATGCCTTAATAGCTAATGCAAATAGGTACCACTGACAACTGACGAGAGGTCAGTTGTTTCAGATACGATTCTCTTTTGAAAGCATTGTGCTTTGGAAACTGCTCAGTGTCAAAACTGGGATAGCATATGTCAGTTGACTTGTGAAGTAAGGAAATACTGTGTAATTTGGGGATCTTAGATACAAGTTGGTAGTGTAAGATATTCTTCATCATCATTTTCAAGACCCACCTGGACAAGTTCCTGTGCGACCTGATCTAGGTGGACCTACTTTGGCAGGGGGTTTGGACTAGATGATCTCTAAAGGTCCCTTCCAACCCTACCATTCTATGATTTTATTTTGTGGATGGTAAATACTTACTCATTTAGCTTTCTGGCTAAAACAATAACTCAGTTCAGATATTTTTTTCATACAAAGCTCTGACGGCCCTTGACTGACATTTAAAATTACAATACCAGAGCAGCTACAGCACAATTAGCATCAGCAGAATAGTTTTCTTGCTACGCCTTATCTAATCATAATTCAGTAAATCAAAGTGGTTAGAGTGCCTATTCTGTTTCTTTTGCCTATCAATCAACTTGAAAGTGGAAGGCTGTCAGTCTCAACCTTCTGGTAGCATCCATTCTGACAGTTGTCTCTACAACCTACAGACACAAGACTAAAGGTTTGTGGGGAGGAAGAGAGTCGTCTTTACTTTTTGAAACAAAAAAGCTGGGGGTTTTCCTTGTAAAATATTTGAAAGTTGAAATATTTAAATGATTGCAGTAAAATTTCCTGTCTTTGTCCCTTTGGTGATTGCATGTATGTGTATTCTGTTATTCTGCTTCCTACTGCCCTATGCCTATACCTTGGCAATTTTCTTTTGTGCTGTGATGCTGCTTTTCAAAACCTTGTTATTTCCAGGGTTACAATGAGTTACTGCATTCTGTTTTCCTGTGCATCAAATATTTTGCCTTTCAACCTTGCGCATTAGTAACTAAAACAAATGAAAAAAGCAAGAGCAAAACATGCCATTGCAACCTGTAACTGATACTGAAAAATTTCCAACTCTTCTTAAAACAAACTAAAAAATTACTTGGTTTTACGCAGTTATCAGTACTTTTATATAGATAGGGAAATCCATAGGAATAACAGTAGCCTTCATCTGCCAAGAAGCTAGATATTAAATCAGCTGCTAAGTCATAAATTAACTTTATTGTTGTTTACACACAAAATCAGAGTTTTCCTTGATTCACTTACTCCACAATGCATCAAAATGATACATCAAGAAGAGTGTAGCCAGCAGGTGGAGGAAGGTTCTGCTCCTCCTCTACTCTGCCCTGGTGAGGCCTCATCTGGAGTCCTGTGTCCAGTTCTGGGCTCCCCAGCTCAAGAGGGACAGAGAACTTCTGGAGAGAGTCCAACACAGGGCCACCAAGATGATCAGGGGACTGGAGCTTCTTCCTTATGAAGAAAGACTGGGAACTGGGGGCTCTTTCGTCTGGAGAAGAGGAGACTGAGAGGGGATCTCATAAATATTTAAAAATATCTAAATGGTGTGTGTCAGGAGGTTGGGGCGTCCCTTTTTTTGATGGTATCCAGCAACAGGACAAGGGGTAATGGGATGAAGCTGGAACTCAAAAAGTTCCATTTAAATATAAGAAAAAACTATTTAACTGTTCAAGTGAGGGAGCCCTGGCACAGGCTGCCCAGAGAGGGTGTGGAGTCTCCTTCCTTGGAGGTCTTCAAGACCCACCTGGACATGTTCCTGTGCGACCTGATCTGGGTGAACCTGCTTCTGCAGGGGAATTGGACTAGATGATCTCTAAAGGTCCCTTCCAATCCTACCATTCTATGATTCTATGAAAGTGAAAGAAAGTAACAGGGAAGAAAGGGATGCAGGAAGAAACATTCTATTTTATATATTTTAGCTCAGTTGTAACCCAGATAAGGACTTTGAGATACTTTTGAAATGTGTCCCTTGCGTGGTTTCCTTTATAATCCAGCAATCATAAAGCAACCTCCACTACTCTTCAAGGCTGTCCTCATAAATATAGAGGATGTGATGCCATTCTGTTGGGCTGTATTCTTGGCCTGTCTTCTAATCCTCTTTGTCCCTTGGCAATCCTATGTTTGGGCCATTGAGTATATGTTGTTTATACTTTAAAACATCTTTTCTGTGAACAAAAGTCTTTTTTCCAACTCCAATCCACTTGAACTTCAATAACTTACATGAATAACATAAAATTCTTTGAGTTCATTGTTCTGTAGTTTGTCAGACTTTGATAATAATTTGTACAATTATATTTCACAATTGTGAGAGCAGTAACACTGCTTGGTTTAAAGCAATGCTTTCATAAAGGCTTTTTTTGTTAAAAAAAAAAAATCTAATCTAGAAATAGAATCTAATATTCTACATATATATATTCTATCTATATTCTATATAGAGACATATTCTATTCTATATATATATATAGAAATAGAAACAACTGACCAAGATCAGAACTGATTCTGAATGTTGTCCATTGTAATCTGGCAATAACAACAATGAATTTATGTAAGGTGGGAGATGCCCTCAGAGGAGTTATCAATACATACAACTACTGCACAATTTCTATTCCGTTTTTCTGTAGTTAAGCGTCTCAACATCACAGCCCTAGTCATGGCTGCAGACTATAAACAATTTACTGTGTACATAAAACAGTAAGCATTTTTCTGATAGCCGTTTGGATAAACAAATCTAAATAAAAAGGATAGCTAATTTGTTTTTTCACTTGACTGCACTAAAGACAAGGTAAAGGTGATGCTGGTCCTTCCAGAGAAGCATGTAGATAATCAGTGGCAGAGATGTTGTCTGCTTCCATCTACTGAAAGCCATCCATCTTTTGCCTGCCAGTTCAACTGTTTGTCAGAGTTTCCAGATCTTGGATTGCTACCGCTCAGAGTGCTGGTGCTGAGAAATATTTCTTTTGTCAACAGTAGCATGAAATATCCTCAGCTTTTCATCTCTGGTGAGGAATTCACAATCCTCTGCAGCCTTCACAGATAGCCTGGAGTAGGCCAGTCTGCACTAGGGGATCTGATCACTGATCTCCCAGAGCTGCAGGAAGTATGCCAAATTTATGCTGGTTTGCAGTTTGCTTTTGACTTTTGAAGTTACGGTATTAGTTTAAAGCCTTATTAGTTTGGTGTTCAGACTTGTAAATCCCTGGGGATCATTTAATGGATTTAGTTTAATGGAGATATTTGAACTGATAACAGAAACCTTAATTTTGAGTTTTCGACCTTGACCCTCCTCTTGTCTTTGCATTTTGCTTTATCTTGTGACATAAAATCTTGTAACTACAGGTTTGATTATATGAGGTACTTATATCTCACATATGTGGCTGAGAAGCAGTGGAAATACATCCAGCTTATATTGCAAGAGGCCATTTGTAGAGGAAATTTTATAATATATTGTATGTTTTGTTTCAGTTTTGTAAACACTATCTGAACACTGTTGAGACATTCTGAAAACAGTAGTGTATTCTGGTTTGTCTTTTGTGGGTTTTTTTTGTGGAAAACTCTCCTTACCCAAATATATATGTTACATAAGCTCTAATTACTTTTGGACAAACTGTTAGATGCATCAGAATGTACATAGTGGTCACTTGAGGATGACTCAGTGCCAACTTATTAGACAACTCGTTCCTCCCATCCTGATGCAGAGGTGGCTGTGGTCATAGTGTCCCACACTGTTCTCCTACTGATACGATAGTTTTCTGTTCATACAGTAGAGAGAAGCCATACTCAACTTCTGGAGAAAGCAGGTAAGACCACAGTCATTTTGCATAGCATTTCCACCACAGACTATCATAGCACTCTATGAAGAGAATAAAAACATAGTAGTTACTACACAGTTGTCCCTTGGAATTCTAAAAAGGGATATTACATTTTAATATTTTGTCTGTTAACATTTTTCTATTAAACACTGGGATTTAAAACACCTCAATATATTCAAGTGAAAATTCCTTTTGATGAGTGTAAAAGAGACAAATGTTCATTATGTCATTAACTTGAATGTGTTTTGTCTTTTCCACAGAAATCCTATTCTATGCCAATTGGCATTGAGTTTCAGAGGAGATATGCAACTATCGTCCTAGATCTAGAACAGCTAAACAAAGACTTAAATAAAGTTTTGCATAAAGTTCAACAGTATTGTTATGAGGTAAGATTTTGCTGGAATTTGTGTGCCCCTCAAAAAAAGAAATAGTGGGAATTGCTTTGAAATTAAACTGGTAGTAGCTGTATTGGATTCTCTCTCTCTCTGCCTTTGTCTGTCTGTTGGTCTCTTTTACCAGAGAATGTACACTTTTGCTGATGCCAGAGGCCAGTTTGGTGAAACAGCCAATACATGTACATAAATGAAGAAAAAAAGCGTACTATATACCTGTGGACTCTCTCTGAACTCATTTCACATTTGAAATGACACATTTGTGTCATTTCACACAAACATGCAAAGGACATGTGTATTCTTATTTTCTCTTCTTGATATCTGTGCAGCTTGCTCCTGACCAGGGCCTCCAGCCTGCTGACCAACCAACAGATCTAAGGCGTAGGTGTGAAGAGGAGGCTCAAGAGATCGTCAGGCAAGCAAATTCCTCCACAACAGGACAGCTTTGTGTTGAGAGTGATAATTTAACTGATCTTATCTCTAGGCTTACAGCAATATTACTGCAAATTAAGGTAAAATGTTTGCAAAAAATAGTTTCTCCAATAAAATAGATGCTATTAAAGCTCTGTCAGTTTCTTTGTGCCAAACTGTGAGAACATTTTTTGTTTTCTTCTCCTACAGTGTCTAGCAGAAGGAGGTGATCTGAACTCCTTTGAATTTAAATCGCTAACAGATTCATTAAATGACATTAAGAATTCAATAGACTCTTCAAATATCAGGTATTACTCTTTGAATACTTAATTCTTAATTACACATTTTGTGCCAGCCAGCATTTCTTGCTCTATTTTAGAGGTGAACATTGATTGTAATTAAGGGGTTTAATCTGGTAACTTTTGCTTCTAGAAATGATCCCATTTAAAAGGGATCTTCTTAAATGGAGTGGGAAATTAGCAGTTTACGGTTTGAACCTATCAGTGAAGTAACATGATTAAGAAAAAAAAGAAAATCATGCTAAATTGGTGCAGCCATAACTTTTTTCTTGCTTTTCAGTCATTTATGACAACTAATAAGGTATTTTAGAATATTTTCAGACTTTGAAATCCCACTAATAAATGTAAGTTCTTTAAACCGTGAAACAATATCATTTCCTCATTCTTTTTACATAGTTACTCAGTCGTTTGTCTGTAAATATCAAAAGCTGACCTATGAGACAGTTATAGCCTCTGACCAGCTTCCATCAGCAATATTTTGAAGCAGGACACAGAAGAACAGCCACATTGTACCAGATCAAAAGCCCATCTAGTCTAGGTGGGCCACTTTTCAACAGTTGTCACAAGCAGGTGCCCGAGGAAGCATTACAAAAAGAGCAAGAATGTGGTGATACTTGTCTGGGGTATACTGCAGCCTCCAGCAATTTGTGACCAGTAATTTTTTTTTTTTTTTTAAGTTGTATGTTGCTAAGTCACATAATGTAAAAAATATACTGAAATGGTGAGTATTTTCTTATAAAGTAGCAACATGAATATGGAGAGGATAAGGAGAGGCTGCACACGCGGTTTTGTTTTTCTTTTGCAAAGGTAGTAGGGGTGGCCTTTTGATTTAGAAATATTTTTTGACAAATGCTGTTTTATGGCACTTCTCATTAGTAAAAACAAAAATAAACCCCAAACGTTGGTGAAAATTCTCAGAATCAATACTGTAAATCACATTTTGGAATGGATTCAACTAAATGTGGATGTACATTGTAAAGAAGGTGTTGAAGTTTCCATTTCACTGTATTTATTGTGTGCATTTTAGCACCTCTTGTAATATTTGTAGTTTATTAAGTCTGGGCACGTTACAGTCTTTGTTAAACTTAGCTGAGTCAGTAACTCTTGATTTCCTGCAGTCATTTGTGCAAATGCTACTCTTAGATTCCTATCAACTTTTCTGTTGACTATGACTTTCACTGTAGAAATATTCAGCCACAGCTCTTAAATATGGGGTTTAACGCTTTTTTTTTTTTTTTTTTTTACCCCTTCTTCTTTTCTTCCTGTAGTTGTTTTCAGAATAACGTTGAGATCCACGTAGCACACATTCAGAGCGGTTTGAGCCAGATGGGAAATTTACATGCTTTCGCAGCTAACAACACCAACAGAGACTGAACGTTTTATTTCAAGCGTACAGCAAGTAGTTCTGGAAAATCCTCGTCCTTTATATAGGCTTCACCAAATATCCTAACTGCCAGAAGATGAGGGAAAAGAAAACCTCTCAGAAAGGACCCTTTTAAATATATTGTATCTGCTTCTTAAGAAAAACCAGCATTACTGGCCGGCGTTACATTAGGTTTCTCTGTTTGTTATTCCCATACAGTAGTTTTGCTAACTGGTAATCTCTTAGTAATTGCATTTATTCTAATGAACCCAAAAACATACTTTCATATCATTTGAGCTTAGTTTTTAAATGTTCAGGTGAATTCTGCACACTTCTTGCTGTTGGCTTTCCTGGTACGTTAGAAGTGACAAAGAGGAAATGGCTCAAATTAGTAGCCACATGGCAGGTAATTGTTATGTAAAGCTACGCTTCTGTGTAGGTATCAGAGTTGCCATTTCAGCCTTCAGGTGGCCTGATGACAGGGCAGGCGGGCCGAGGAGTGTATTCGATGTTCCTGAGCAGAAGCAGCAGCAGCCGCTGGATACAGACAGCAAACAGAAGCTGTAAACTTGAGGATGTTGGGCAGGTCTCTGGATCGGTCAATGTCTCGTTGGAACTTTTAATTTATCGTAACTTATAGAAGGAGTCTAATGAAGGAATATAAAAAAAAAAAAGTAACTGTTGACTTTCCAGAAAGAGTTTGGTTATGGCTTTTCCCCTTCGCTCGGGGCAAGAGAAGTGCTTTAGTTGATATTTTGTATAAATGACTGGTTAAACATTATTGTTTTTCCAAATTTTTGTTTGTTTTGCACAACTTTTAAATTAGACTTTTACTGGTTATCTGAAAATACCCAACGTATATAAATATGAAGATTTTTATAGATTTAAGATAACCAGGGAGGTAAACTGCAAAAATAAAAGTGACAACCTGCCTATTGAGTACCTTTTGGAATGTTAATCTTGTAAAAAGTGTGTATTGGTTTGTTTAAATAGTCTTGTAAAGCTTCTGTGTAATGAACTTTCAGAGATAGCTGTAGAGATGTTTTTGATTCTTTTAGATGCCTCATTAAATGAGGTCTTTTGTATGTTAATGTATAAAGAATATGTAAACAGGATTATTTTCAATTTTAAAATTTTGTATAGTTTAAAGAAGCTTCTGTATTCTGTGTTGGTATTGTGCCACTGCAAAACTTTAGTGCAGAGTTTATATTTAGCTAAAACTTGTTCTGTTAATTAAGAGAAATGCATAAATCTTTTATTCTCAATGAAATTTGTAACTCTGAATAAATTGACCTATGAGAGTTGATATATTTCACAAAAATGCAAACTTTTTTGCAGATGGTCTTGGGTCGTTTGTTTTTTTTTTACAAGTTAATTGCTGAAAACGACATGTTTCGAGGACAAGGTGAGTACCTGTTTGAAAAGGTGTTTAGAAGCTTTAAAAGAGATATTACAAAATCATGCTAAACCCTGCTTTTGTGAGTTCCTCATGGATTTTATCTCATAACACAGTAGAACATTGTAGCAGTGACTGCAATTGCATTTGTCATTACGTTACCCCTTATTTTGTGGTGTTACCCTCTGGTAAAGACAGAAAGGTCCCTTCCCACCCTTTCCATTTCAACAGAGAGAGTCCAGCTTAAGGCATGCAGGTTTAGTCTGACAGTAACTAACATGAGACACTAGTAGATACCACTACCAAGGATAGTACTCAGCAAGGGATTTGGGAACTTGCTTTTCATGTAGAACTCTCAGGATACATTTCAATCACCACCACTCCACAAGCAAGCTTAACTCTGATGTCATAGGTATGATGATTTCTACATGTGGATTGTTAATTGTGCTCTTTCCAACATCTTTGATCTTGATGTCAGGGGTTTTTCTAATCATTGCAGGGTAATATAACAGAGTAAGAAGACACATAATTCATGATAAGCTTATCTGTGTACTTGCATTTGTTTGGCCAACTCAGACAGTAAATATACACGCTGCTTCTCTGCAAGAGCCTGCATTTCCCCTTAATCACTGATACACTGGGTCAGAGATCGTGTTGAGTTTTGGTGAAATACAGTAACAAATATGACTACTGTGAATGTGACTTAAGCATAGCAGCAATCTCAAGAACCTCCCGACAACTACTATAACTGAAGTCTGCAGGAGCAGAACAAGTTAGTTTGATTTCTTAGAGTCAGTAAACTTGAATTCATCCTCTGTCCCCAAGAAACAATAGTTTTCTCTTTCCTCCTTTAAGTAATTCTGGGCCTTTCTGACCCCTAATGTAACAGCTCCAGGTCTGATTTGGGTTGATTGGTTGGGTTTTGCATCTTTTCTTTTTTCTTTTCCAAGGGCAGCTCTGATTCTTGGAGGTACAATATGAATCAGCAATGCTGCTACGCCACTTATCCCTACAAGGTTACAGTACAGCCATGGCTCAGCTGTCCCAGACCTTGCAAGCAACAAGCACAGGTATGTTCCGGGGTGACACTGAGGGACTTTATGCATTCGTAACCTTACTGTACTGGGCATGATTCCAGGATATTTCTGCCATTGGTACCTGGGTCACCTTTTCTGTGCTTCCAAACTGCCAGAGCTCCCTTGGCATTGAGGTGCTCTTCTGTAATGGGAGCCTTACAACTTGCTCTGCAAGGTTTGGAAGGGGAGGAATTGGTTTTATTCTCAAAGTATATGCAATAACACATCCTTCTTTAATACAGTGACTGAATTACAGGAGAGACTTCCCTTACTACTAATTTTGGTGTTCTCAAGTGCAGAGCCATTCTAACCCAGCTTCTCTGTAGTTCCTGGTACTCAAATTCAAAGCTTTAATGTTCAATGCTTTTAGCGTTCAAAAGATTACTCCCACTTTTCTGCAGTGTAACATTAACCCTGGCTTAAGTGGCAGAGTTGAGGCTTTTTTATCAAGACAGTGATTTGAGGGTTTGGGTTTTGTGTTACTTAAGCCATAAATTTGCATCTTTGGTCAGGGATGGGGTGGTCGTTCAGAGCAGATCTAAAACAAATACTGAAAGGGGGGGTGTAAGGCGGATTTTGTAACCTGTCCTTCAGGCCCCTGAGGTCTCTTACACCTGGACTGCAGCCACAGATCTCCAGGACCTGAGAAAAGAATGCGCCATGTCTCTTCCCCACCCTTCGTTGGCCAAGGTAAGAAACCCCGTCTCAGGCACACACACAGGCAGAGCAAAAATGTAAGCCTTTTATTTCTTTTTTTTTTTGTGTGTCTGTCAAAAAAAAAAAATCCCACCAGCCCCTCCCGATTATTTTCTAAGTCCAGCCCCCATCGCCAAAACGCGGTGGCTTTGGTTCACTTTTTGTATAAAGATGGTTAAATAGAAATAGGAAACATGCTCGTGGAAACGTTTAAATACAATGTTGAAAGATGCCCTCCGCTGAGGGCGCCGACCCGTGTGTTTCTTAAATAAATAGGTACCATCAGTTACTGCCGGATAAAGTGCAACAGTTGCAGAGCTGGGGTGAGGTAGCACGGTCGGTGTCGGCTCCCCGCCTGAGCCGCGCACCCCCGGGCCCGGGCTGGGTAGGGGGGGGTAACCTTCCCCGCGCGGCCCGGGGACGTGAGTTCAGTCCCGCCCGGGTCGGCGCTCAGAGCGCGCGGAAGGCGCCCAGGGCGTTCTCCTCCCACTCCGAGCCCGACTCCGAGTAGCCGCTGGTGTCCTCGGCGTCCGACACGGGCGAGTACTGCCCGCAGAAGGCGCGGGCCGGCGGGTAGGGGCCGGCCCCGCTGCCCGCGGCCGCCGGCGGCCCGGCGAAGGAGGCGGCGTCGGCCCCGCCGGGCCGGCTGGGCGGGAAGCCCTCGAAGATGGGCC
>WBNH01006799.1:0-36838 GCA_013401255.1 Urocolius indicus | reverse complement strand
TGAGGAGAGAGGCGGGCGGTGAGGGGCGGGGAGGGGAGGGGGCGGCGGCCCCGCGGCGGCGGGACGCGGCCGGCGCCCCTCACCTGGATGCGCGACTCGGGTATGCGCGTGGCGTCGGCCAGCTTCTCGCGCAGGTAGATGTCGGGGTACATGGTGTCCCGGAACACCAGCTCCAGCGTCTCCAGCTGCGCCGCCGTGAAGCTGGTCCGCTTCCGACGCTGCGACGCCGCCGGCAGCCCCTCGGCCGGGCCCCGGCCCCGGCCCCGGCCCCGGCNCTCCCCGACCACCTGCCCGCGGGGAAGGCGGGCGGCGACGCCGGCGGCTCCCCGAAGCGCGGCGCGGCCATCGGCAGCGGCACAGGAGGGGGCCCGAGCCGTCCCGCCGCGCTTTATAGCCGGAGACGGGGCTCGGCGGGGGCGGGGGAAGGTGGGCGCGGAGGTCCGGGCGCCCCGCTGAGCCGCCCGGCCCCGCAGTCCGGCCTTGCCGCCGGGGCGGCCGCCTCAGGCTTCCCCTCGCCACGCTCGGGAGGCGGCCGGGGCACCGCAGCCCCACGCGTGCCCTGCGCTCCCTGCACTCCTCCCACGAAGCACGGGCAGCAAAGGGAGGGCAGAGCGAGGTTTGCATCTGCCTACTGCGGGCAAAACAGCTCAGTTGGCACCTCAGATAGGGCCCGGCCCCGCAGCTGGGTTATTTCTAATACAGAATCTGGGCTGATCCAGAGTTTGCTCCTTCCAGCTGCTGCTGCAGAGGTGAGTGTCTTCCAGCAGCTGTCAGCTTTGGTGAGCAAGGGATTTTGCATAGTGTGAGACTCAAAGTAAGCAAAAGTTATCCCATGGGCTCTGTTTGCAGCACTCCGCTACCAGCTGTGCGGCCGGGGTACAGCTTCCTGCTGTGCCCTCTGCTGCTGCTGCAAAACCAGTCTATATTTTTAAGGTGCAAGAGCCTTCAGCAAGAGCTAAAGAGCCCCAGCAGCTCAGACCAGGCAGAGACACGCTGGTGTCATCACGTTTTTCACCCACTAGCTAATGCCTCTGTGTTCCCACTCATGCTCGAACAGCCCTGGGCACTTCTGCAACAACTTATAACTGTTTCCGAGCTGGAGAGAGTCTCGTGCTGAAATGCCGCCTGACCTTCTCCAAGGAGCATGAGAAGGCGTTCACCCTCGTCTTGCTTTATTGAATCGTCACCTATGAAAAGTGACTTTGCACGAAAGAATGGTGTTTTGATTGTTTAAAAGTAATTTCTGAAAGTCTTCTTCCTGAAGTGTTTGTACCTTTGTGCTTTCACACATGCAGTGATCCAGACACTTTTGTCAATGGAGTTTCTAGGGTGTTTGTTCCTGAAATTGTAGTCTGTAGTCTGCAGGTAGTGGTCAGAAACATGAGGCTCACATAGTGTTCTCAATTAGCAGTGTAAAGATATGAGACACGGTGGTGAGAAAGGGCCCAGATAGTGGTCATCAGGAAAGCATGGACAGCGTTATCTTAGGGTTTTAATAAAAAACTCAGGGAGAGTGATTCTGTGCAGATTTAGAAGATGCTGTAGGTGGCACCAGAAGGGAATTACTCTGTTACATTTATGTGATTAATATTTTACTCTATTTTACATCGAATAATAGTTGCTGAAAAATGTAAGCAGAGGTTTCTTTCCTGTGCAATGCAGAATAGAGATGTGACATCCTTTAGGTTTCTGAAGGATTGATTCAGTCCTGCTTTGAATTATGCCTTTATAGGGATATTGACTTCTGTTTCTAGGATGTGGTTAAGATGGATTAAGTATGCCAGACTGAGAAAGCAGCTTTTTCAGGAAATGTGGGGGTTTTTCCACACATTTGCATGTGTTTTTCTCTCACCAGCAGTAGCCCAAGGCTCAAGTAGCTACTGGCATTGTGGGGCTCTTCCCATTCACCCCCTTTAACCAAGTGGGATGCTAAGCTGGATGTGGGTCCACACAGTGTGCTCAGGGAACTAATCCAAGATAAATTAACTGTAGAGTAACAGCAAAGTTGGGTTGGATTCCCTGCCTGTGGGTCACCAGCAGTCCCTGAGATGACTGTGCGAGTGAGAGGGCACTGCCATGTGGAGCAGGAGAGAGATGAAGGGATCCTATCCGCGGGTGCTTCTAGGACTGCTGCCACAGGAGTCTGATGCTGAACTAGAGGAGAACAAAACTGAGACTGCCAGGAGCATGATGATTTTCAGTGTCAGACTTCCCACTAGGATGACTACTCTATTGATGTATATTGAATACATACTCAGGAAAGAGTGAGTACTGGGAGCTAACAGACCTATTTCCAACTCATAAGTCTGGAAATGGGCTGACTCTTTGATCTCTGACTACTGTGAAGGAGTGAAGTCCTTCGTGCCACAGTCCTTCTCAGTTCCCTTGCACTTCACAGTGCCAGAGGTTTTCCAATACCTGTCTTGTAACAGCAGCTGACTTGCTTTGCCTGATGAGGAAATGAATGGAAGTGTTTCCCAAGTCTGATAACTTTTATAAGAGACACAGATATAACACTTATAGACCTTTTTTTTAAAAATAGCCCACTTTATTACAAGGCAAGAACACTAACTTCTACATCCTAAACTTTGTTGCAACAGATGTTGTAGAGGAACACTGAGGGCTAGTTCTGTAATGCAGAATTGAAATCCTGTGTTTTGCAGATGTATAAAACAGCCTGGGTACACCTCTGCTACTGTCACTGAATCACGTAGGCAAAATAGTCGATGCTCTTCAAGGTAGCCCATAATTCCACCCCCAGGCTCCAGGGAGTGGGATTTGCCCTCACTCAATGCGTTGCCCATCTGCAGATGATGGTGGTTTCTGGCTGACGTTCCTGAAGCTGCCTCACAAGGGGCTGAGGCAGCCATAGGCAGGCCTGGCACACCGCCCCTCTGCACACCTTTGGGTCCAGCCTTGGTTAGTTCCACTCTCCACCTCAGTTTCCTTCGCTGGAAGGAAAGGACTAGTGGCTAATGGCCTGACACTGGCACGTTGATGTGTCTTGGTTATGAATCCTCTTCTGCATATCAGTGGTACATGCTGGATGCAAAAGCAGAGCAACTTTGGGGCAAAAAACAGAGCACAGGAATTGCATTTTTCCCTTTCCTGTTGCTCAGAGCATTACACAGTGATTTCCTCAGTGGGATCCTGGTGGCGACCCTTCTGGAATGTCTTGGTTTGAAAGTGCTCTAAAATTGAAGAGATGCAAGGGAGACAGTGCTCTAATTGTAAAGGAGCATGGATTTTGGTGGAAATCAGAGTAGGAGGCTTTTGCCTCCTCCTAGGCAAGCAGGATGGTATGAGAGACAGCTCTTTGCTTTATTCTGACGATTCTCTCCCCTCCCAACGTTGGCACACCTCTCCACAGCTCCCACAGAGTGTCATCCCACTGATGTGCTAAAAGCAATGCCTGTGAGCTGCTGTAGCATGCCTTCTGCAGCAAGAAAAAAGCACTGTGTCTGGATTTGGCAGAATTTCCTTTCCGCAACAAAAAGTTTTGTGTCCTGCCGTGTTCCTTGCAGTCTGACGAAGAGGTTTCCAATACTTTGTAGGTGCCAGCATCTGCGTGGAGTTACCTCTAGGTAAGGGCTGGAAACATTTAGCAAGATATTTGGACTTTTGTCCCTTCCTGTGCTGCTTGTTTGCTTTTATTTGCACTCTGTTCAGGCACAAAGGAGGATTTTACTTTCTCCCCTGAGACACAGAAGCCATGACATAAGTCCAGAAGTGGCTAGCTTTTTAAAACTAAGATGGCTAAAATTACAATAACTATCTCTAAGGGAAGAGCAGACCACCTTGTGTGGATAACAAAGATTCCAGCTTGCTTCACGGGCTGGTTACATTTAACTTCACTGTATTTGTCAAGAGAGAAACTCTTTATGCTTCTGCTCATACAGGGAGTACCTCTGCACTGAGGTACATGTGCCAAGGGGAATCTAAGTGTGAAACACACCCCTACCTGCAAAGCACAGCTTTAAGCTTCAAGTGGAGAACACTCTCTCTTGTCACTGCTGTCAGCAAGGATAAGATAGGCTCTGAAACACTGAGGTTTTGGAGGAGAAGGGACCCCTGTGCAAAGTTTGCCGCCTTATGCCTTTTCAGCCTTTCACATGCCAAGCTGGAGAGGTTCTTTGAGGGCCACAAAGTCATCTTTTAAACATGCAAATTGAGATCCTGCTTTCCGTGGCATGAGGAGCTGGGGCTTGGGAACGTGCAGCAAGAGTAGATGGCCGTGTGAGTTTCAGCCATGTCCTTGCTGCCAAAACAAAGGCACCCCTTTAGATAACTAACGCACACCAGCGGTTCTGCTGCCCAGTCCCGGGCAGGGGAGGATGAAACACCAAGGCTTTTGCCCTGCAGTGGTTTGTTACCACTAGTACAGCCTTTGCTGTGCTCAAACTCCTCTGCCTCATCGCATCAGTTTGTTCCTTCTAGGACTCTGCAGAGAAGCAGCTCTTGCACCATATTTTTTCATTCCAGAAAAGTGTATTTTTTTTTTCCTGTAACACGAATTCTCTGGTGTCTAAGTGGGAGATAGGAGTTTTCAGTAGTGCAAATTTAGCATTCTCTTGTCTCTCTGACTAGACCTGCAAAGACTCAATCAGCATCTTGAAGATCTCAATTTCTACATCAGTTTTAAATGAAGCTGGCCAACACGTTCAAAAGCTTTATTAGGAGACTAGCTTAAACTGATTTCATTAACTTCGAGAAAGTTTAAGAAAAGCCAGAGCTACCATTCTGCTGTTAGTACTTAGCCTAAATTTAAGCTATGTTGAAGCAGCAATGTCTGTGTGACTACCTCCCAGATAAAATGAATTGTGGACCAGACACATTTTTGTGGTTGCATACAGAGCTGGTGCTGGCAGCAAAATGCCATATAATTTTCAGCTTCTCTAGCAGGGACCTGATAGCAAAACTCATTAATGCATGCTAGGCTTAGGTTTTGAGGTTTTTTTTTTATTCTGCCTAAGAGGAAATCATTAGATGAATGCCTAATTTCTCTCTGATTGCTTCTAGTCACTGTGACAAAGCTCTTTACAGCCTCCAAATGCTTTTAGAGGCATGTCATATATTGCCAACGTGCATACACCAAGATCTATATATTGAAGAACAGGTAGAGTTCTGAGTTTCAGGTGGAGTTCTGAGACCTCACAGTGAGGCCATGTTTTTAATGTAAAGTTGTCATTCCATAGTGCTTGTGGTTTTAGCTTTCGTGGCTGTAACAAGGAAGAGCTTGAAAAAGTGGGCTACATGTAGTCCTCACTTTGATGTGGTTTGCACATGTCTTGAAGTGTACTTGTGTGTGTCTTGAGCTGCCTGTCCATCTTGGCTATTCAGCTGTGTCCATGACAGCTTCTCCTTGCCAGAGCCCCTTCAGGCTGCTGAGGAGGTCCTCACTGCCTCACCCTGCACATCATCCTCTGTTCATAGAATCACAGAATCATGTAGGTGAGAATAGATCTTTGAGTCCAACTGTTAACTCAGCACTGCCAAGCCCATCACTAAGCCATGTCCCTCAGCACCTCATCTACACAGTTTTTAAATATCTCCAGGGATGGTGACTCCACCACCTCCCTGGGCAGCCTGTTCCAATGCTTGACAACGCTCTCAGTGAAGAAGTTCTTCCTAATGTCCAATCTAAATCTCCCCTGGAACAACTTGAGGCTGATTCATCTCATCCTTTCACTTACTACTTGGGAGACCAAGCCCCACCTCACTACAGCCTCCTTTGAGGCAGTTGTAGCAAGTGATCATGTCACCTCTCAGTCTCTTCCAGACTAAACAACGCCAGTTCCCTGAGTCAGACTCCTCATCAGACTTGTTCTCCCAGGGGAGTACCAGAACAGAGCCCAGCCTCCCTGAAAGCAGGGACCAGCACTCTACAGAGAAGAGGCAAGATGCTGACTTCCGTGCCTCAGCTTCGCCATCTGTAAAACTGAAACAGCTGTATTTGCCTCTGGCCTTCAGACTCACCTCCATCTATGAGACAATGAGGCAGATCCAGGGTCTTATTACAAGGTCAGAAGCGGGACTTGGCCATACTCCAGGGTGTCCCAGTTGGCAGCATGTGCCTGGGCACTGCTGCTGTCCCTGCTGTGTGGCTGATGGTGTGACTCATGGCAGTGTGGCCACAGTATCCTGAACGCTCACCTGTGACAGAGGGGCTGAGCTGAACCCCTTTCAAGGCTTTTGTACCTACAGATAAGAAATATGTGCTTGAGCCTATCGCATGGGAGAAGCAGAACGATGCTGGTAACATCAATCCCCAAGGCAGAGCCCTGCTCATGCAGCCCAGCTCAGCTGCAGTGTCACAAGTTATTTCAGCAAAGGGCCAGTCTTGCCCACCAGCTCTATGCACAGATCTTCCACGGGGTTAAAATAAATGCAATGTGACAAGCAGGATTGTGTCCTCTTTGAATGACGGCTGTCTTGTTGGGCTGGGATCTGATTACATCTATACACATGATCTATTTTCCTTTGAAAATTAAACTGCCTTCTCTCTTTGTTTTTGGCAACAAGGAACTAATAGTATCTTGTGACTTTAGCCCTGTGCTTAGGAGGGGGATGTGACTTGGTGGGGTAAGCCATTTCCTGGGAGGTGTGAGACGAGACTTCAAGACCTGGTGGTGCCATTCGTGTATTCTGTTCAGAGGAGTTGATAAGAGCTTCAGACACACAGAAAGCCTTGAAGAAAGCGGCTCTGGGGGAGGCGTAAGGACCTAGCAAATGCATATGAAAAGATCAAGGGGCTGCATCTGCTAAATCCCAACAGGAACAGATTCGGGGCAAGATGCCCAAGTTCAGAGGAGACCCAGACATAGCAAAGGGGCAAGGGCAGAGTATGTCTGATGGCTGGCAGCTGGCTCCCTACCTTTGGCAGGGAGAGGGATATCAAGGGTTTGGGAGTAGGAGGGAGATAAGAGCAAATTGTGGGAGTGGGAAGAGGGAAAGGACAGAGCAATAGGGAGGAAGCTACCTGGAGATAGGAGAGGCTGGTTGAAAGGGCAGGAGATATTTAGGGTTGAATTTAGACTCTGTTAAGCCTCAGGAGTTTAGTGATACCCCGAGAATGGCAGGGTGTGTGTACCTGACTATTGCTCCTGCGGTCAGTGGGCAGTCCCACAGAGATTGCTGTGGCAGCAAGCACTAGGCTTAAACAATTCCTTGTTGCCATTTATCTCTGTGCCTTCAGATTTTTCAGGACGTGGTACTGTGAGAGAACCTAAAGCCTCTATTTAAGAGAGCTCATTGTGTTGCTTTGCCTACTGTCATAGGCCATACCCCATTTTTAGAGATATTTTCCTTAACAAAAGGTTTTGTAACAACTGTTGATGCAGGTGGTTGTAAGTATAAAACTACTGGTTTATCTGAACTCTCAGTAATGTTTTATTAATTCATCGTCCAAGCAAAGGAAAAAAACCTCTATCTCTGCATATGAAGAGCTCAAAGAAAGAAGATAAGAATGGAAGAATTAAGGAGGAAGACAGGACCCTGTTTGCCTCCTTTTCATACAGCACCTACTCAGGAGAGGCAGCCAGAATAACGCACACAGCAGAGCTGTCAGGGGAAGGCAGAGAGGCTACATCCTCTTTTACTAGCACTGAATAACAGGGAGGGAAAAAAGCCCCAAATCTCTGTACAGTCCCCTCTCTTCCTTTTTCAGGCTCCTTGGCCTTAGCAAGCAGTGTTAAGGCATTGTTTTGTACCTTTTCTTGGCAGACTCTTAAACCCTTATCATCATCCCCTGCGGTGGTGAGATCTTCCTTCTACCTCGACTTAGCAAATGACCGTCACAAGCTTCTGTGTCTCTGTCTTGCAGTGTTTGGTGTCTGTCTGAGAGTGTAAGCTCCTGAAACAAATAGATTTTTACAATAATTTAACTTTTTCCTTCTGCTAGAAGGCAATGGAACATAGACCCAGAACTTTGCCAGTAAGGTCAGATGCTGGTTGCAGTACAAATGCAGAGCCAGTATCTTTTCTCTGCCTTTGGTTGCTCTGGTGCTATTAAGCCTCACAAGTCTGCCCTCTCTGAGTGGTATTGACCAGAGATTTCTTCAGCTGGCTTCCCTGCCTTTCCCTGCTGCCACTCAGACACATGCCAAGGCAAGTACTCTGGCTTCATTCTTACCATTCATTCTGAATCTTCTTTTCTGGATAGTTTTGGAGACAAGGGACAGTTGGTCTGTCATGTATCATGGCATTTGCAACAAAACCGTTTTGGTTTGCTATAGCTTTTTTTTTTCCTGGATTGTTTAACTTAAAAAATATTCAGGCCTCTGCAGAGTTTGGAACGTTTTCAGATTTAACATGTAGATGGAAAGTGGGATGTTCCACCTGAGGTGGGGATCCTTAAATCAGCAGTTTTGGGCGAGGATAGCTGGTGAGTGCAGTGGTTACTGTGCCATTTGGTTAAATAACTCTCTTCCATGCATAAATTGACTCATATTTCTTTGCTGTTTAAAATCACACTGAAGAAAAATAAAGCAAATGCCACATGATGAACTGGGTAGGCATTTTTTTCTGTGGGTTATCCTGATTTTTGCAAGCCCACGGCTCAGTTTTCTGGTGTCTGACTCACACAGAAGCTCCATGCATTTGCATAGAAAAGCATCTCCATCTTCCTCCCCCACTGTCCCACCCTCCTGCCTCCACCATCCCAGATAAGCTGTCTGATGCCTGCTTCTCTTTGTAAACACACTCGCTAGGGCACGTCCCTCCCCTTCGCCTGGGACCATTCCCACCTCACGGCTGCTCTGCTGAGGCAGCTCTTGCCCTAGACCTTCAAAATGTCCCTTGTTCTCTCGTCCCCCATTTTATATGATGGTCGTTTTTCTTCTCCTATTATTCAAGCTCAGCTCCTCTGCTTTAATTTCTGGCAGGGTTATTTTTCTATTTGGCCTTGTTTGTCAAGGGCACACCCTTGTCACCTCCATAGTCCTCTCCTTTGTCGCCTAAAGGTCTTCCTCTCTTTCCTTTTATTGGTACTTTTATCTCTTTCTCCATTATCTTTTAGTCTCCCAGATTCTGTCCCCTTTCCTTTGCATTTGACCAAGCTTGTCTTACACATTTTACTTGGGGGATTTAAGATTTTTCTCCTTGACAGCTTTTCTTTCCTGCCCCTGGAAGTTTCTCCATGCTGCTGGACATATGCCAAACAGCAAATACATTTATTACTCCAAATGAGACAACTGCAATTCCATCTCAGAGTGACTCCAGGCGGCAGTGATCGCAGCAGCTCTCTGCTGCCATCTTGGCCATTCCTTATGTCTCACATTTTTCTTCTTTAGCTGTGGTATCTTCACATCTGGGATGTTGTCTTAAGGTCTTTGAGGTAAGAGAAGGTATAAAGGAGTGATGAGACTTTGCTGCAAGGCTAATCAAAAAAGGGTGCAGCAGCATCACAGTACAAGTTTCTATTTGCAGTTTGACCACTGCTATCCTCTTGTCACCAACCTCTGGCTTGCTATCAATGTCTGAAGCATGACTGTAGACTGTCTTTATGGCAGTGACTGGAAATGGCAAAGCCAGGCACAGTATTACATCAGTCACAGCATCACCTGGGTAACTTACATCATACCTGTCTTGGTCAGTGCCAGCATAGCAGCATTCATGGTTTTCTAGCATTTCAAAAAGGCTGTATTTCTCTCAGAACTTGCCAGGATAGAAAAAGTTGAGGTCTTCAAAGCACAGAAGTGAGATGATAAGGAGTTTCCTTTGATTAAGCTCTCTTGGTTGAACTGTCCTCCCCTTATATTTTGTGTTTCTTATCAGATGAGGGAGCAGGAGTCTTGGCAGTCCAGGAGAAACAGGGAACCTCCTGACACTGGAAATCCTGACAGATGGAAGATGGATCCTCCCTGCCTGCAGAGCCTGATTTTGCATCTCCTCAGACAAATGCTGGTCTCTCCACTGGCTGCATGGAGCAGGCTCCTGTTTGAGGGACCAGGAGAATTTCTAACTGTGAAATGCAAGTAGCCACACAGGTACCTAAACCACCAAGCTGCTGTATGATGAGCTCCTTCCTCTTCCTAACAAAGTGTCCAGGATGTGTGTGAGCACTGACCTCCTGCATCTCCAACAGGTCTTTGCTATAGCTTTCCTCAGCAGTGAGTTGCTATTAACGGTGTGTAGCTGAGTCTGGGCTGTCCAAGCGTATACATCTTGCCGTTCTATCTTGCCTGTGGCCCTGTTGCTGAAGGAACCAAACCAGAAAAGCTGATTTCAGATGGGAATTTTCCTTAGGACCATGTAAAAGACATCTGCAAGAAGAGCTGCAGAAGACCAGGTCATTGCAGGTCTGTCTGACCTCTTTCCTCTGTCCACCATTCCCAGGGTCAGTTCTTAAACTCATGCCATTTTTTCAGCAGATGCAGAAAGCATGGACCACATCACATAGCAGGAAAGGCTTATTCACTTTTTCTTCATAACTGCTGTGAAATCCTCTGTATCTGTGGGTCTGGGTTGCTGACATTCTCCATCCAGGCATGTAGAAATCATGAACTTTGAAAAGGTGGTGTCATGAAATGCTCTTTGGTGCACTTGCAGAATAATCATAGTTCAGACAATTGCTTTTTCTTCTTTTTTTTTCTGCTTGTAGTTTGGGCTATTTGGGACCTGACCATTGAGCATGGTACGAATAGGAAGGGGAAAGCTAAGTGGAAAATACCTTTGTTAGCAGTGCCCCTGGTAGGCTCTGCAGAAATAAGCAAGGGATGTACCTGCTTTAAACGGCACTTTCTTGGTGAGGAAATGCTTCCATTAGACTTATTTATTGGTGGACTACATGAGCAAAATACTCCTAGTGTGGCTGTTGCTATATAGGAAAGTGTTATTTTCCACCTCCTTCCTGAAGAAAAGCAGCAGTGCTTGTTAAAAGAGAGGTTTGGCTATTAGAGCCGTGTGTTTATTCCAGCGCGGAGGAGCAGAGGGCAGCACCGGTGCCGTTGTGAGGATGCTGTGGGGCACCACTCTCAGTTGCCCAGCATGAAGTACAGGGGCTGCGTGTGCCTTGGTGGGGAGATGGTGTGACGCTCTTCGCTGATCCCCTCGGGTAGTGCCGGGTGGGAGCACAGAACAAAGAGGGCAGCACCAGCCTTGTGGTGAGGCTGGAGAGGACTTCTGTGGTTGGTGGTGTTTAAGCAGAAATCCATCTGACGCTTTGAAAGAGGGAAGGCAGTGCTGCTGATCGTTCCTGGCTGCTGGGGTGAGTGTGTGCTGAAGCACTTGGCTAAGGGGATGATGCCTTTGCCAGCATAGAGGAGGCTTGTGTCCATGCAGTTCTAAGGTCAAGTCGAGTCGTCACACCCTTGAGACGGTGAACAGTGGCACATTGTGAAAGGGGCTGTTCCAGTAACTCTTACCTGTGACATTTTTGGCACACTATCTAACCAATGGCCAGGGAAGGCTCTCAGACTGTGGTGATGCACTGTCTCTGCACATTCTGCAGCCATTCCTGGTGAAGGTAGGCAAGACCTCCCTGGCTTGGTCTTTTAAATGGGCTTCTTGCCAGGTGGGTCCTTGCAAGGTGAAAAAGAGCAGGCCAGGGAGAGAGTAGGACACTTACATTTCCCCATGAGATCTTTTAAGACTTCAGAAGAAACAACAGCTGAAAAACAAACAATCTTCAGTCACAGACTAAGAGGGAGGTACAGTGCCTGTAAAGCTGTGAAAGTCACCTCAGGAAACTCAGGCCATTCATATGGAGTGTGTCCAGCAATATAGTAGTGTACATCTTCAGATATGTGCAAGCACAGGGTGGATTTAGAAGTTTTGGGGTTCATACAACCAGTACCAGTGAAACCTCTGTACTAAACCTTTGTTTGTCCGCCTCCCCTATTTTATCATTATCATATCATTTTATCATTAATCATATTATCATACAAGCAGTCCCCTGAGCAGCACTTTTGGAAGAAATTGAACCAGAAGCGTCTTGCAAATACTCCACATGGAAGAGAACCAGTTACATACAGCAATCACAGCGGCCGCTCCTGCTCTTTTATCCTCACGTCTGTTGTCAGCTAACAGATGTGATGATGGAAAGAGAAAAGGGAGCCTAGAAAGAACCTGGGCAACCATTGGGATACTTTGGGGGGAAATACCTGATTGGTATGTGTGATTTCAGCCCCACGGGCTGACATCACCGCTAGCTGTACAGAAATGCCAGGCGGGCATAGGGAAGAAGCACGTCAGGTATCTCCTCCTGTGTCTCTCTAGCTGGCAGGGAAAGTACGTGGCTTCTTATGTGCCCAGGTGAGTGCATGGAGCACTGCAGTGTGGAGGGCCATCCTAGCCCAAACTCTTCCTTTAGTCCCTAGTCCCATTGCATTAGCTACAGAGATTGCAGAGTATAGGCAGGAGGTGCTCTGAATCCATGTGGTGAGTTCCCATCTGGAGGTTTATGGGACTTGTTCCCAAACTGTTCTCCATCGTGCTACAGCAGAAGGTCCTTAGGGCAGCGGTGTGCTATGCTGCGAGGATTTAAAGCAATGCAGAGGTTTTGTTCACAAGGTCTGTGCTGCAGCAGATGTCATCCTCAGGGACCATTATCCTCAGTACATTTGAGTCCAGGATAAGCTTCCCCCAAACTCAGCTTCATTATTCATAGTGAGTATGGTGCAAAGCACTCTCCTGAAATCTCTGGAAGCTGCTGGTTGAGTCCATAAAGGGGTGTGGGTGTGTGACGCTCCTCACTAATTATTTTTACTGCTCAGCTGCTTTTACCCAAGTTCCAGCAGCATCAAGATAGCACCAGTGGTTAAAGAGTGAAAGCACTCGGCCTCTTCTGGTCGGGACCATCAGCTGTGAGGCCCTAACAAAGCTTGCTGCTCTCTAGGTCACTACCGTTGTTGGTGACCGACAAGCTGGGCCAGATTTGAATGCCAGGTCCCAAACTGAGAGCTTTCACCCTGTCACTCTTTTCCAGAGGTGGCTGCTCTTCCTGGAGGAGTCTTTCAAGAGCATTTCTAATGGATGCAAGAAAAAAAAGAGAAAACACATCCCCAGGCTTTTACTCGCATGCTGGCACTGCCTTGCTTCTTGTGGCCCTCTCTCCTCCAAGCAGTGCATGGCTTTAAGGTTGCGTAGTCTGGGTGGGATGTATTTTAGAGTGAGACTCTATTTAGCCATGATGTCAACTGCAGCCAACTATAAAAAGCTCAGTAATGCTCTTTGAAAGTGTAACAGCTGCTGCTCTGCACAGTCTCTGGTGTATTACCAGCCAGCACACACAACCAAAATAAAATAGTATAGCAATCATCTTCCTATATAGTTCAAGGAATTTGGGACATAAACTCCCCAGAAAGCAGGAGCGATTCAAGGTTAGACAAACTGGGTAATTTTACACCTTTTGTTACCAGAAAGGTAATTTTATCCTGCTTTGTAGCGTAGCCCGAGTTTCACGGGGCACTTGACCCTGTGCTATTGGTGATCCCTGCATAGTGACAACAGAGCACTAAACCTTTCATTTGAGCAGTTTGGTTGAATTTTGTTCTCATACAGTTATAAACTGAGCTTACAGTCATAAACTGGGGCAAGTCCAGCCATGTACTGTCCAACATACGAAACCTATATTTGTGCTTAACTACATGTGGCCACAGATGTTTGAAAACACACTTAACCAGGCCAAAATTTCCCCTGAGAGCAGGACTGTTTTATGAAAATATTTGCAGTTATGCAGATCTGTTTGCAGTTATGCAAAAGTCAGCAAGTGGCAGAGCAAGAACAAGATACTCTGCTTTGCCCCCTCCCATCACTACCTATCCCTTCCCTTCAGCCGTGGGCCTGCTCTCTGGTGAGCTGACATTACCAGTGGTCCAGCCAATTACATTTTCTCCAGCCAAATGAGACAGCCAGAGCAATAGGAGTGCAGGGAAGAACAGCTATGTAGAAAGGACAAGTTTCAGAAACAATCTCACGAGTGCCCAGTTTGCTGTGGTTGCTTGAAGTCCCACTGGGCTGGCAGGGTCTGTGGTAGAGAGCAGCCAGGCTACAGGGCAGCAGCCTCCTGCCTCACGGAGCCGAGAGCATCAGCCCACCCTCCAGGTCCCTTCTGCGTCCTCAACAAGACTTAAGCAGTTGGTTTTGTCTGGTTTGTGGTGCAGACAAGGCTTTTGTAGTGTGGGTGAAGAACAGCCCATTTGTAAGGGACATGCCAACCTCTCTGACCCTGGTTTGAAGCAGTGGTGAGCTCACCAGCCTGCGAGGAAATGGTTGGCTGCCAAACACAGCTGTTCCCGAAGGTGTCTGTCTGAGAGCTGGGCAATGTGAGGAATGGTTTGGCACCAGGCAGAGCCGCTGGGACGGAACCGTGCACACCACAGGCCAGGCTTGGCCGTGTCTCTGAGTGCACTGGCTGTACCCAGCTCCCCAGCAGGGATGTTTCATCCAGGAGGGAATTAGAGACACCCAGAAATGAAAGTCAGACAGGAAGCTGGGAAAGGAGCCAGGGAGCAGCATGGGTGCCCAGGCATGGTGCTGTGGGTGCAGGCCCACCCTTCCCTGACGGCTCTCTGGAAACCCCTCGAGCTCCCCTACTTTGCCAGGGCGTTCAGCATTCAGGAGCAGTGTTGGCAGGGGGAGGAGATGACTGGGGAGGCAGTTTCTTCTTTGCACAAGAGCACATGCAAACACACGCTGTATGGTTGTTTGAACAAAGTGATGCTGAAGGAAAGTGACTTGTGTCCATAGATGAGATGAAATTACATGCTACAGCATGTAGCAATATGCTGTCAGGTAAGAGCTGGCACGTTTTCTTGTATCCAGCCACCCATACATAATGGTATCACAGGGGGAGGCAAGTTGCTGCGGACTTCAAGGTTGTGGGTTTTTTTAATGACACCTAGGAAACAGGATACTGGAAATCCTTGAAGACTGAATAACTTCCCAGCCAAAGCCTTTATTTCTCCTCTACTAGTCTGCAAATTATTTAACACTTTAATATATCCCTTGATAACTAAGACCTCATCTCTTCAGATATTGAGCAGCCTTCCTTCTAAGTAGGGGTGCCTGAGAGGGATGGCTGAGACTTTTTGCAAAGCTTGTTGTCTACCTTTGTCTGAGGCTTTGTGATAACTAAGTGGCTTCCACACTTCTAGAAGTGAGACAAGTAAAGCACTGGCCATGAGCCCATTTGTTCAAAGAAGAAAAGAACACAGTACTGCAATCCTACATGGGTCACAAGATGAAGTTGTCTGTCTCATACAATAGCCATGGAAACCTCAGGCTCCCAGTGTTCTGACTCCCTGGCTCTGACTTGCCACAGTGACCGAGTAATTTATTTAATCCTTTCACTACTTCTTTATAGAGTCTTGGAGCTTTCATGTGTCACAAGAAATCATCGAACTTAATTCCTGCAAGGCATTAGGAAGGGAAGGATCTTGCAACATGTCTCTGAGGGCTGGGGGGGTGGGGGGAGGGCGAAGAGGCAGAACTTTTCTTTCAAAATAGATGTTTTCCCTCTAATATATTTTACAAGCTGAGGAAAACAAGCTCTTCCAAAAAGGAAAATTAATTGAAAATTTGGACCCTTTTGCAATGAATGTCATGCTAAAGCTAACATCTTATTTTTTTCACCTGACGTCAGAGAAATTTTCTTCTTCAGATTTCCAGGACTTTCCAGGCCTCCTGAAGGATTTTTCTCCTGACTCCCAGGTGACTGTTAAAAAGCTTAAAATTGTTAGCTATTTTTTAGTGCATTAAATTACTTGCCTCTGAGTAAGTATTATTTTCATCAAACCGGTTGTATTGGAGACTCTTACTTATTTTTGTCAAGACCTTCTTGATGTAACCACTTAAAGCCTGGGGGTTGGATTATTCTGCTGAAGTCATCAACAGTGAGATGACTGCATTTCACACAAAAATGTAGTGAGTGGGTGGGAACAGATCCCTCCTGACCTGAATGCAGCATTTTGCACCAATGATAAGGTTCAACCAGCAAAGATTACTACTGCCCTCTTTTTGAACAGAGAGGATTAGCGAGAACTGGCTGGCTATCATGGCTAACTGGTTACTGGGAGGTGCTGAGCACACTACTAGTGATCTTTGGGACTCTATACAGCAAGGGATTTCCTTCCCCAGGTTTTGATGTGGAAAGAAATGTGGTGAATATCAGAGCCTGTTCTCAAGCTGAAAAATATTATTGGTTTGCTGTTAGATAAAGGCTACTCGACAATTGCAATGATGGGCATTCTACGGAGGCCCATCACAAAAGCAACACACAAAAGCAGATATTATATTCATGTATTTTTGAGCCTAAGGGCTTGTCTACACTGCAGACACTATTGGGATTTTTTTTTTGCTCTGAGATCTCAGTGAGGTTAAAGATACACTCCTCCCACCTCTGTCCGCATACCTACATCTGAACGAGGCCTTTTATCAGTGTAACCATGTCAGCAAAAGACCCAGCTCTTAACTCATAATTGCAATGGTAGGACTTCTTAAGTGGAGACCAGCTTACACAGATTCTGCAGATGGAAGGAAGCCAGAGAATTGCTCCTTTCATCATTATACTGTTTTATCTCGGGGTCCTAATGCTGACATTTTGAGCATTGTTAACCTGTGCTATTTCAGGACTGGTGCATAGGAGCACGTCACCACTGAATCAGGCATTTAGATACATCTCTCCTGGCTATAGGGTTCAGAAATCTGTCTGTTAAGGTGTCATTACTTTGGTTAGGCTTTTCCTGTGAGAGCTCTTGCCCTGTTTTTCCCTGATGAAACTCCCTCATGTGCCAGCCATCCCAGACCCATGGGCTACATGACAAGATCCCCAGATGATGACTCCATGACTGCTTCAAATTCCATGTTAATGAGTTGTTCTACTCCTCATTCAAAGATTTCATTATTTTGCAGCAATGCATGTGAAAGGAAGAGGATTCACGTCTGTCTCTAGTTAAGAGGAAACACACATGACCTGTTCAGCAGCAATTCCTCTCAAGCATCAGGAAGATATGGACCAGAAGGTGTGTAAACAGACTGTAGGCATTTTAAGCCAAAGGGTCTGGGTCAGATTATGAACGTACTAAGTGTGCCAAGTCTTCAACTCTGGCTCTATGAAAAATGAGAGTTTGGCGGCTTAAAGAGATCCTGCTTGCCACTCCCTCTGCCATCTCCTTCATTCACACTCCTTTCCTTGCAGACCTTCACCCTGACAATTGTACTGGCTCAACTGTTTATAGGGCTGGGCTGTGAACCAGATCTGGGAATAATGCCAGTTTAACAAGAGACAGAGAGGCTGAGATAGAAGGAAGGAGGCTGCATTTCACTACAAGCCAGTATTGCCACCCAAACCCCACCATACCAAAACATGGCTTTCTGCTGCAATGGGGAGAAGAGCCACATTCTCCCCAAGAGGAACATCTGCAAGCCAAGAAAAGGCATGGTTACTAGTGCAGCCCCTACACAAACTTTGTGACTCTGTCTTGCAGAGACACAAGAAAGCATGTCAGTGCTTATCTCCTCTGAGAACAGCCTCCTCACAGATAATGAGAAGTCCTATCAATCGTTTGTCCTATGCTGACTGTTAGGACAGCAGAGTGAGGAAGTTGTAGCTTAGTTTCCATCTTTGTTCACCAGCCTCACGCACCACAAGCTGCTCTGGTTTTATTAACTTTGATGGGAAAGGAAAAAAAAAAAGAGAGAGAGAGAAAAAGGATGTCAAAGCAGTATTGCCAGTCTGATGGGACCTGTGATTCTCAGCACTTCTGCTCTGATGTAGATTTCAGTCTATGGTTGTTGCCGCTGTGAACAACTTCCGAGGCCCACAAAAGCCACAGAGGAATGGAAGTCAATAGATTTAGTCCTGCTGTGCAGGATCTGCCTCTCTGCAAATCAGAAGAGGTTGAAATTGCCTGCTGGAGTGCGATTCTACTAGCACAGAATGAGGAGGGTAAAGATCCTGCATGGAAAGGATGTTCATCGGAGCATGGGTAGGGAAGCAAGCTACCTGGTGACGTGACCATTATGGGAACAGCAAGGTGGCTGGGTTGGTGTGGCTGCTGCTTTGGATGCAGTGTGGTGTTACAGCTGAACTGACCTACCAGCTAGTTTCTGTCTGCATTTCCTGTTGGCATTGCTTTCCTTATACTGCACCGGGTGGCTGCATGGCCACAGGGCAAATCTGTTCATCTGGCTGAGAACAGTGGCAAACTAACTGTGTCGTAACCATGAGTGGTTTTCAGACAGCTCAGCCGGCTGACTCAATCAACTCACCCTGAAGACACTCCATCCCTAGCTTCAGAGTGAGGGAAAGGGCAGGAGAACGCAGCTGGGAGCAGCAGTGGAGTGCAACCACTGCTATTTGGCATTAGCCATGGCCCTAAACTGCAAGCTGTCCGTGAGAGGACAACTTGCTCCTGTTCTCCCTTCCCTGCTCCTGGCAGCACATTCCCACTGCAGCCTGTGCTTTCCTGTCACCTCAGTGAACCCAGCCTGCTCTATATGCCAGCAGAGTGTTCTGCCTGCGTGGTAAGGTGAAGGAGACCACTGAGAGGTCCAATGCACCTAAGAGCTGGTAATCTAGGATGCTGATGGGAACGTGTGGTGTGTGGCTGGTAGCAGACCAGGGCAGCTCCTTCTGACAGCAGCTATTTCATGAAAACTCATTCTCAATTTAACCCAAAACAGGAAAAAAAACCCACCCCAAACAACAACGTTAAAAAGTGAGCCAGAGCTGAGCAGATGGGAACCAGCTGCACATTCTCCATTAAAAAGAGTACATCTGATAATTAGATGAAGAGGGACAGGTTAATGCATGCTTTTGAAAGGTATGTTTTCCTTCTGTTTGCTGAGCGGAAGGAGTGACAGGAATAGCACCGTGTATGGCACACATAGCCTTGCTCTTCCCAAGAGACGGGCAGGAGAGTCAGCAACAGTTCTGCAAAGAAATCTCCTCTCTGCCGTATCATTTCCTGCACCATTGGGCAGCTGAGAGGCCCAAAGGTAGATATGGTTCATTTGAAAATAAAGCCAAAAGGAAAAGACACAGAAGGGCAGAAGCTGGTATGTAGCACAGCACAGAAGAGAATGTGTCTGGATCACCAAGGCAGAGGTGTGTCATCTCTGTCCCCTTTGGGGACATGTGCCACTTGAGGTCAGACCCTGACCCAGAGGTACCACCCCCTTCTGGAGGCATTTTGAAAGAGCATCTGTAGGTGCTCTGAATTTGCATGGATGGAAATCGTTCATCTGGCTGTTGATTCACAGTTGGTAGGGTTGTTTTTTTTTTTCTGGGCAGATAGCCAAACAAAAATGCAATTGCTAATTGCATCAATTTCCATGTTCTCTCTTCTGTAAAATCACTTTATTAGGGAATTTATTAAATTCAGGAAGTGCTCAAATTCCTGGCCACGTCTTGTTTAGCAAAGGCTTCTCGACAGCAGTGCTGTGTACTCCTTCTCTCAGCTCATGTGCCTGTAAAGGGTGTCATTGTTTACACAGTGACACTGCTGCACTTGCAATCGTATCAGCACAAGATAACTTACCTGGTATCGCATATTTGATTAGACTGGGCCATTTTTTTTATGCTCACCTGTAGCTGGTACAATTGTGCTCACGCTATGGGATGTTTCCTGCCTGTCAAAATGGGAACTACCAAGTAGTGAAGATGGACTTCAGCATGTGTATGTCTCCTCAGGCATCTCTCTAGCATTCTGCCAATAAACATGATGCCAGCAGTGGTTGCTGAAGTGGCTAAAAAGGTGTTGCATCCGATTAACTGTTACTCTGCACCTTAGAGAAGTCAGTGTGAATGTCACCACCAGTGACTAGGAAACTGCAAGGCTAACTGTGTTAGCTTCAAAGTAGGGACAACTACCATCCACGCCACTGCAGAGACATCCTGGAAGGGGCAAAATTGCTACTGTACTTCCAGTCTTCCAAAGTTGTCCAACGGGACATAAAAGCACATGACGCTGTTTGCTCTTGGAGGCCAGGCAAGGTTAGACCGTGCTTCAAAAGAGAACTCTTGAAGGAAAAAGAAAACAGAATTGTGGGTATTTTTCAAGCATCAACCAAAAATGCATACAGGTTTCTACTCAGAAATTGCATGCAGGTTTCTGCCTCTCTCTTGTTTTGGAGCTTTCATTAGTTCTTAGAAAAGCCGAAACTATTCAATCCCGCTGAGGCTGTTGTGGTGGATGTCTTGCAGGAGTGGTTTCAAAGTGCTCTCCTGCTTAACTGAAAAGCAGAAATGTAAAACCTTGAGTTGGCTTGTCTTTCTCCACAGACGTGTGCCATTTGAATAAACACGTAGCAATGAAAAAGGACAGACTTACACGACTTAAGAGAACTCTCTCAATGAATCCTGTGGTGCCAGTGTCCCAGATCTGCCAGTCCCAGTAGGTGCAGCCTCAATTTACTGTGTGTGCACAAACAGCTGGAACATGATCCTAGAGTTTAATGCGTCCTGAACCTCTAAAGGGTTTACTGAGAAGGTCTGCTGGCTGTCACACATTCAGCAGCGTCACCCTGGGCTCCTAAACTTCAAGAAAAACAATAAGCAGCCACAACAAAAAAGCAGCTTGGTGGTAGATGAGGTTGAGCGGTCATCAAAATGGGCAACACTGGCAGATTCACTGACCCGCTCCTGGGACAAAGATATTTTCCAACATGCTTCCAAAGAAAATAAGAATCTATTTCTATAAAATGACTATAATCAAGAAAACTATAAGGGGAAACCAAAAATATTTACCTGTTCTCTTTGGTCTAGATTATAAGTTCCAAAGCCATCTAGAGACATAAGCATAAATCAGATGTGTTTTCCTTTGTGTTGCTGGCAGAGCTGGCAGTCTGCTGCACTGTGACATGGCTGGGTTTACAGTGTGAGATCAGCTCCTAACCAAACAGCTTATACCTGTCCTTTAAGAAAAGGCAGACAGACAAACACAGCCTGGTTTTTAAAGTAAAAGAACTTTAACACTTTCTTCCTTCTGGTCCCGGACTGTTCCGGCCAGTACAAGTTTCATGAAAGCAAAATTAAGGCAGTAAAAAGAACAACAGACATGTCATGTTCTGGAAAATGGTAAATCCTGTTCCTACTCGCAAATGCAAGCCAGTTGCCAAACCTTGGTGAATTGAATTCTTCCATTTAACCTGGTCACCCTCCCAGAGACACATGTAGCCTTTACTTCCAGGCAGCGCACTCCCTTCCCTCCCAGCTACAGGAGCCCTGGGTCGGGGCTGGGAGTGATGTTCACACCTGGTTTATTTACCATAGCCATTCCTGAGAAGCCGATAGCAGTGTTTTCCTAGTGAACGATTTGCATTTCTCAGCCCGCAGCACAGCGCCAGGCCCAGCCGCTCGCAGATGTTCATCTGAGATAATCAAATATTTAGCAGCCGTCTCTCTGGCAAAGCACAGCGTCGGGCCACGGCTGACAAAGCTGGGCTCCTGCCTCGCCTGGCCCCCGCTGCAGCGGTGGAGCTGCTCAGAGGACAGCCCCCTCAAACAGGAGGCACGCAAGTTTCACCCATGGGTTGCCTGGGAGGCAGGGCCAAGGGGCTGTTACCTGCAGACACCAGGAAGAGTGGAAGAGCTGTTTGTTTAGGTGAGACTGGTGCTCTGTGAACTTTTTAATCGCAAGGAGGAAGCTGCTATTTTTAACTGTTAAACATTCACCAGCTTGACATAAATAATGGATTTATTCCATATAACGTTTCTAGGCCTACGTTTCTTGGGACTTGTATTTCTTCTGTGTTTCTTTTCCCTCGCAGAACCAGCTGTTGCAAGAAATAAATGAATCACTGGCTGAACTTTTCATCTTATCTGTGAATTCAGCTAAGGGGTTTCTCAAATACGTGAACTGTTGGGAAATCCTTGTCATAACGGTTTGGGAAATATCTCTTCATTGACAGGACTCACGAGTGTTCTAAGTAATGCTGGCAGCACACCAGGGAACAGCAAGGGCCGGTGGCTCCCTGATGGCCGGGAAGCTGGATGGGGGCTGGGAGTGTGAGCCAGCATGTTGGGGTGCAGGCAAGGATCGGGGGGCCCACACCATTGCACAGGCAGGGGCCAAGGACAAGAGCCTCAGCTGAAGCGGGTCCCAAGGGCTGTGGCTGGGTGCCAGTGGTGGCCTCCCTCCTCACTGTGCTGAGCCACGGCAGCCACACCTCCAGCAGCCAGCCGGGAGCTCCGGCTCCCTGCCCTGAGGCTGCCGGGACACGTAGCTCTGGGTACATCTTACTTTTATCCCAGATGAGCCAGGATCCCACAGCGTAGCTCAAAATTTCTGAGAAATCTCTGCAAATTCCCAATTTTCCTCTGGAAAATTGTTTTGTTGCTTGTTCTTAACACTATCCCAGACCAGGACTCCCTGACTCGAGACTTGAACCTCCATTTTTTTCCTAACACATCATCTCACAGATACCGCCCTTCCTATCCCTGCTCATGCACTCAGCTTGCCCATCAACTGCATGCCACAGCATTTACTGACATCGCAGTGTAACAGCAAGCGTCCCTATTTACAAACCCGATGGGAGTGCACCACGAAACAGAGGAGAGACGAGGCAACGCCTCCATGCCACGCTCACCTCACAGCTGTGCAGGGGGAGAGCCTGGGGGCTCTTTGAACGGAGGCAAAGTGGGCTGCAGGACTGTGCCTTGGCTATGCCGTCAGACACGGTGCTACCAGAGGCATCTTGTTTCAACTCTCCAGCTGGGAGCTCCCCAAGAGGCTACACTACACTTCATGGAGAAACCTGGTCCGCTGGCACCAGCTCAGCTGCCTGTTGCAGGGACAGCAAAGCTGGCATGAGAAGAGAGGAAAGGTCTCTTGTCTGCTAAACATACCAGACACGCGCCACGGGGCTGAGCCTATTGGAGACAAATCAGCTTTCTGTAATTATTCCCAAAATCATCTTGTCAAGCAAGATGCTGGTGGAGCATCTTGGATTCAGCTTGGCCTCCAAACGCAAAGGCAAACTAAGGGCTGTCTGGTTTCGGGCCAGTTTCCTACCACGAAGCAGCACATAAAATGAAGTAAATATCTCCTTCCGTTTGGGTACACCACAGCAAATCCAGCAGGGGTCTGTCAGAACTTCAACTCTTTTTTAATCAAAGGACACATTTTAGGATAAAGAATTTAGAGTTTCTTAAAGCAGGAATTTCAAGGTTAATCTCACTATGGATTACAATATTTATGAAGCACAAACTCCTCAAGCCATGGAGGAAACGTGTCAGATCAAAGTGTTGGAAACAGGCGTTTTCATACAAGTGATCTTATAAATGAAATAAATCTCAAAGTTGGATCTGATGCTGAAGCAGCAGATTTAGGGTACAGGCTTGTATGAAGGGAAAAAAAATCATCTGTTTTTGTAAGTCTGGTCTGTGTGGTAGCACCAAATAATACGTAGAACTGATCCAGCCCTCACAAGAGGACGGTGCACCCTTGGTCTGCAGTTTTTGGCAGGAAAAGCAAACAAGACAATGCTGCATTTGACCCTCGAATCAAAAAAAGCCAAAATGCTACTGAAGAAGCTACAGGAGATTTCCAAATGGTTGTAAAATGCCTTTTGAAGCTTAGATCACTCATCGTCTGCATCAAACTCTGCCCCACTTGTAGTACACGGTGCCCAGTGTGGCATCTGCTCTCTCAAGAAATACTAACTGCAAATTAAACACTTTAAAGCTTTTACTTTTCTTCTTCCTTCTTGTCACTTGTCTTCATTTTCTTCTTCTTTTCACCCAAAGGCTTCAAAGCACTTTGTGACAATAAAATCTCTTCTGCAGATGGCTCTAAGGCTACCTGGAATGGCAGGTAAACTCCTAGGGGGTGTGACCACCTTTGAGGGCTAACCCCAGAAACGGGCAGCAAGGCTTCAGTGGAGCGCTGGGGACAGGGGGGACTCCCGAGTTTCAGGAGGTTTCAGAGCTGCACAGTTTCCTTTCCCTTGCATCAGCGTCACGAGCCATCAGGCAAGGACACCCGGCTTCTCAGGCGTGCAGCCTGCATCTCGGTTTGGGTGAGAAACGTGGCCAAAAGCAGTTCTGTGGACCGCAGTCTTCTGTGCAATGCTGTGAGGAGGGGCGGCTTGCACTCGGATACATCCCTTCAGCCCCGCGTGCGCGGGAGCGACGCTGTCCCCTTGCACAGCTCGTGGCGATAGTAGCGCGGTGGACGGCGTTTCACGGTCACAAGGGAGCGAGCTAATCGCAGATACAGCTCTTGCAAGAAGTAATTGCCACGTACTCTCTTTTTATTCCCCCTTTCTGCAGCTCACGTCTTTGCTTTCCCACTTGAGGCCCGAAGCGTGATCCCCGGAGCGAGCAGTACGGGAGCCGGTGGCAGACCCCACGCCAACNCACGGGCGGGGCGGGGCGGGGCGGGGCGGGATGTTCCGGGTCGGAGGGGACAGGAAGTCGGGACGTGGCCGCCGCAGCGGGGCGGGAGGCGGGGAGCGGGCGAGGATGGCGGTGGCGCTGAGTTCGGACCGGCTCGAGGTCTCGGTGGATGGGCTGACGCTGAGCCCCAACGCCGAGGTGCAGCACTGCGAGGCGCGGCCGGGACAGGGGGAGCCGGCGGCGGGGCGGAGCCGAGCGGGCCCCGGCTGCCCGGGTGAGGCGGAGGCCGGCGAGGAGGCGGCGGAGGAGGCGGCGCTGAGCCCGGAGCGGCGCTGGGGCTTCGCGCTGGAAGAGCNGCACCAAATAATACGTAGAACTGATCCAGCCCTCACAAGAGGACGGTGCACCCTTGGTCTGCAGTTTTTGGCAGGAAAAGCAAACAAGACAATGCTGCATTTGACCCTCGAATCAAAAAAAGCCAAAATGCTACTGAAGAAGCTACAGGAGATTTCCAAATGGTTGTAAAATGCCTTTTGAAGCTTAGATCACTCATCGTCTGCATCAAACTCTGCCCCACTTGTAGTACACGGTGCCCAGTGTGGCATCTGCTCTCTCAAGAAATACTAACTGCAAATTAAACACTTTAAAGCTTTTACTTTTCTTCTTCCTTCTTGTCACTTTTCTTCCTTTTCTTCTTCTTGTCACCCAAAGGCTTCAAAGCACTTTGTGACAATAAAATCTCTTCTGCAGATGGCTCTAAGGCTACCTGGAATGGCAGGTAAACTCCTAGGGGGTGTGACCACCTTTGAGGGCTAACCCCAGAAACGGGCAGCAAGGCTTCAGTGGAGCGCTGGGGACAGGGGGGACTCCCGAGTTTCAGGAGGTTTCAGAGCTGCACAGTTTCCTTTCCCTTGCATCAGCGTCACGAGCCATCAGGCAAGGACACCCGGCTTCTCAGGCGTGCAGCCTGCATCTCGGTTTGGGTGAGAAACGTGGCCAAAAGCAGTTCTGTGGACCGCAGTCTTCTGTGCAATGCTGTGAGGAGGGGCGGCTTGCACTCGGATACATCCCTTCAGCCCCGCGTGCGCGGGAGCGACGCTGTCCCCTTGCACAGCTCGTGGCGATAGTAGCGCGGTGGACGGCGTTTCACGGTCACAAGGGAGCGAGCTAATCGCAGATACAGCTCTTGCAAGAAGTAATTGCCACGTACTCTCTTTTTATTCCCCCTTTCTGCAGCTCACGTCTTTGCTTTCCCACTTGAGGCCCGAAGCGTGATCCCCGGAGCGAGCAGTACGGGAGCCGGTGGCAGACCCCACGCCAACTGCCAGCTGCATGCAGCATGCAACGCCTTTCACTCTGTGACACGGAACCGTCGAAAAGCCATGATTCCCCTCCGTAAAGCAGCCACAGAGCACGGAGCGTAGGGCATCGGCTCCCTGCGTAACGTGCCGCGCCTGGGCTCCGGATGGGCAGCACCGCCGAGGGGGCTGGGCAGGCCGCCACTAGCGGGGGCAGACCGACCCCCGCCAGGGCGGCGCAGCCCGGACAGGGGGCTGCGGGCGCGCCACGGNAGCCGGCGGCGGGGCGGAGCCGAGCGGGCCCCGGCTGCCCGGGTGAGGCGGAGGCCGGCGAGGAGGCGGCGGAGGAGGCGGCGCTGAGCCCGGAGCGGCGCTGGGGCTTCGCGCTGGAAGAGCTCTACGGCCTGGCGCTGCGCTTCTTCAAAGGTGAGGCCGCCCGGCGCCGTGGCCCCCGCAGCCCCCCGCCGGGAGCGGGAGGGGGAGCGGGACCGTGCCGGGCTGCGGGGCGCGGCCGGAGCCCCGCGTCCGCGCCACAGCAGCGCCCCCGGGGCTCGGTGTGCCGGGCGCGGCTCGTGGGGATGCGCGTTTCCTGGTGCGGGACGTCAGCCCAAGGGGGACACCCGGGGGGTTGCCCCGGGGGCCGGCGGCCTGCCGGCTCCGCGCGGCCGGGAAGGCGTTTGCGAGGGTTTGCACCAGCGCGGCCTAAAAACGGAGCTAAAAAAAAATACCCCAAAAACTCGTTGTTTGTGGCATGTGAAGAAAACTCCTTGCAGACGTAGGGGAAGAGGGCTCTCTCTGCCTGTCGTCGAGCCTGCTGACAGCCCGGAGACCGGCGTGAGGTGCTGGGCTGTCTCCCCGGGATGCTGCCCTCGAGCCGGGCTTTGCTCTCGCGTGCCGTCGCGACTCTGGGTCGGCAGCTGTGAGAAGAAGCCATGCAATAGCCTGGGCTGTTGCAGGCCTGGAGCGTTTGTCCTGCCATCCCCTGTAGCCATGATTGCTTCTGCAGGAAGGCAGAGCTGCCTTGCCGCGCTTGCTTTCCTCACGAGGAGGAAACAGGCCGTGTGCTTTCAGAGTAAGAGCTGCGACTGCTGTAGCGTTACGTTGTGTTACGGCCTCTGAGCACCTCGCAGCCATGTGTCACTCTGCTGCCTTTCAGGCAGCTGCTGCTTAACGTGGAGGCCAGAGCAGGGAGCCTAGCCCATGCCTGTGCTTGGGAAGATGCTGTGCTTGGGGAAGGTCAGTCTTGTGGCGGTCGGTTGTTTGACGGCGTCACCAAAGAAAGCTGCCTCATCTGATGGCAAGCGTACTGGCTGGTGGAAACTGTGCTAGAAGGACAAAGTTGTCTCTTTCTTTCAATTTAGCTGCCCTCTGCCCTGGTAGTTGTTTTAAGCATGTAAGGCCCTAAGCAGTTTTCTTGAGCCCTGCTTATTTGACCCTGTTCTGATGCCCTTCCACAAAGCGATTTTCTTTTTGTTAGCACGCTAACATACAGACCTCTTTCTTTTTCTTCCAAACTGTAAAAAAAAAACACAAGGGATTGTAAGAGTCTCAATTTTTTTTTGGTTGGTTGTTTTGGTTTTAGTTTTTTTGTATTCCTGTGTCAACCAGCTGCTGCAACCAGCTATCAGGCTGCAGAAGCATTGCAGCTTCTGCCTCTTTATCCTTTCTGTGAAACAAGCTGCTTGAAAGAGTTTTGCTTTGGTTTAATAAGCATTTGTTCTTGAAACACGATGCAGAAAGAAATGCCTCTGCAGGAGCAAATTCCTTGTCTCGCTCAACCGTGGTCTTATTTTGTCTTGGGTTTAATGTTCTACTGAGAGCTGTATTTACAGTGTAAGAACCACACACTGTGAATAGACTTATCTACATTGTTGCTAACCTATGTCAATTATATCTCACATTCTTAATGAAACTCATGTTCTACCCTTATCTCCTCTTCAATGGTGAAAAGTCAGTGGAGTGTTACATGTGTCGAGCTTCCAGTTCCTCGTGCTATATTGTCTCAACGGGGCATTTTTGTTGTTGCTTTCCTTTTATTAAAAGCCTTATTTCGACATGTTTCATCTTACTGCTTGCTGCTTTTTTTTTTTTTTGTTAACCTTCTGCAATTTCTTCTGACACGTGGGTTTTGCTCATAAGAGGAAAATTTTCCACATTGTATGGAGCTGTCAGACTTTTTAAATGAGGACCTTGTTCCTCTGTCCTTACGGCTGGAATAAGTCACGTGAAGCCGTTGCCTGTGTTTTCTTTTGTAGTATTTTTGCCGAAAGCGACATAACGTGGGGATTTTTATTTATAGATGTGATGGCGAGTTACAGGAGCTTGTAATGCTTGGATTACTGTTTCTGCCAACTTGTGCTATATATCTGTGTGGCTCTGAGAAGAATTGGTCTTGTTTCCAAATGATTTTCGTGCATCCCCTGTCAAAACAACTGTGGGAGTGGGCATACTTGTTCAGCAGCCTTGTAGATGCCAAGGAACAAATACACGTTCCCCCTTCATTCCAAGAAGGGAAACGTGAGGGATCTGAAGGCTGACCTGTGTTAACAGGTCAATTGCTGTGATGTTGTTTCGGATCATTCCTGTAAAAAAAAAAAAAAACAAAACATATCTGGTTTGGAGATGGGAGTGTCTTTGCAAAACCTTACAGCTAGTTGATATCCATGCCTCAGTGTATGACATTACCGACTCGCGCAGCTAGCACGGAACAAAGAAGTGACTCAAGGCAGCGCTCGTTTGGGAGAAGGATGGGATCTGGATTAATTGTGGTAATTGGGATGGAATGAGCTCGGGTTGGGATGCTAGAGGAATCCCTGTGCCAGGTCAACTAGCAGCAATTGCTAGTTAAGCAGCTTCTGTTCCGCATCAGTGTGCAGACGGAGTGGTCTAGTTGTAACTCGTGATGTACTTTCTTCCTCAAACTCAAGTCTGATCGAAACGCTTGGGATTTGCTTATTGCAGTGGCTGTTAACGCTTGTCTGTGGTGGCACATTGCACGTTAACGGAATTGTTCAAAGATAAGACAGGCTGAAGCACACACAAACAATGTGAAAAACACAACTGAAACTAGGCTACGATATTAAAGAGGCTCAAAAGCTGCTTTATTCTGTCACTGAGAAAGACCGAAGCAGATCTACAATGCTTGACCCTCGGCCTCCTCAACTCTCAGGCCTTAGGCTGTGCGGGAGATGTGTGCTAGCTTTTTTTAGCATCCATAATGCCTTGTGAAGAAAGCTTTTCAGAATAGCAGAGGCATAGAAAATAGATGGTTAATGGTGTTCCAGTCCATTTTTTTTTTTCTGTGAGAAACAAGAGCTTTCCTTACAATATGCAGTCTTTCCCTTAGTGCTCTGTCGAGCCTAATTCAGGTCAACCGGCACTTCGGCTGCCATTAAGAAACCGCTCCGCTGTGCCGGCTCCAGTGCGCGGTGGAGAACACGGCCACGTTCCTGAAATGGGTACATTTGTCTCTTGGACTGTCTGTAATTGCGTACCCCGGGGCAGCTGGCAGAGTAGAAGTGTCTCTGATGGCTTATTCTGCTCATTGAGCTGATGCAGGCTGTGTCAGTGAAGGTAATTTAAGGTGTAAACTGTGTCCTGCCGCAGGAGGGAGTGGCTTGCGTAGCTCTGCCAGCAAATATCTTCCAGTATCAACCTGGTTCCCCACATCCTGTCATTGAAATAACTATTGCACCCAGCCTTCAGTAAACGGCAGTCCCTGAAGTGTTCGTGCACCGTTTGAAGTGATTTGCAGTGCAGCACAACTGAGTAGATGGTCCAGAAACGATACCATTTTGGTGTGTCTAAAAGCTCTCTTGGTATGTTAAGTGGTCTAATTTTGTTTGACTACTCCAAATTATTTTCTCTTATCCTAACGGGAATGGTTCTTCAACCTCAGCAATGCGTGATTCGAATTATTTGACCTCATCTTTTATTTTTCTGAGGGTTAGTTTGATGGCGTGATTGTAATTCATAAATTAAGTGGGCTCTTGGTTTCAAGAATGCGAGTCCCTTATGATGTGTCTGTGTTTGTGAAGTTGAGCTTTGATCACATTTAGTTGGAAAGGCTGCTTGGTAACTTTTGTTGAAGCAGGACGTTTTCAGGAGAGCAGAATTAGGAGTGTAAGAGCATGTACTGGGATCCGCAGGCAGCGAGTCAGTTCTTATGCTGCTCAGTTTTGGTCTCGCTCATTAAAGCTTTGCAGATGAATAGCATTAACATACGTGACTTCTTCTGCTTTTAAAAGCTGTGAGGTAAAAAAAGTCACACTTCACAAATTCTTTTCTGGCTTCTTGTAGATGACTGCACTGAATGCTATCCCACGGGAATTAGGCATTTAGAGTGAGTGCAGGAGGTGAAGCTGGAGCATGTTGTGCCATGTTTTTTACAAGGGAGGGGAATCTGAAGTTACATAGGAGTAACAGTATCTTGTATGATGCAGTCTCTTAAGCACACTAAGCTCCCTCGAGTCTAAGTTTTCTGGTTTAGACCAATTCATGTTGATAGTACAGTGCCGCTCAGTGACGTAAGTCTCCATTACCTGCTTTTCATTACCAGGCACGGCTTCATCTTTCTGTTGTGCTTACATGCCGACACAAATGGTGGTCTTCTGTAGCACGAGGAGAGTCGGTAGTGTTTTAAGTACTGGCTTGCTGGAGTGTGCAACTCAGTTGCCCTTGATGGATCTCAGTTTTAGGGGCATCTAAACAAAGCAGCTGCTGTCAAGGGGAGTAGCAGTATAAAGGACTGATGTTTAGGTGTGCAGGTTTCACTTTCAGGGGTGACAAGTTGATGTGTTGTGGTTTCATGGTTCTGCAGTAAGTGGGAGCCAGTCTTTCTCCATGTCTTGAGTGAGCTGCTTCATGTCAGTAGTGAAGTACGTGTATGTGTCTATGCATGTGTATATGTGCCCTCACTACAGAATGCCTAAAGAATTGGAGGTCCATAGCCTGCCTTGTTCATGTCACCATGTTTCCCTTGAAAATGAGAGTATCTGTTAATCTCTTGATCACTACTTGAGTTTGAACTGTTAGGGAGCGCTGCTTAAACTTAGAGTTCAATTGACTTGATAAACTGCCATTTCAGGTGAATGGTGGTTTGAAGTATTGCCAAGAAAGAAGTCTCCTAATCTTCTGTAAGGAAGTGAAGCCTTTCTCTGGCCTTGTTGAGTCAGGCATACCCTGTGGCATAGGGAGGGTTGTATAGTTGCTGTACTACTGCTGTGCCCATCCAGTGGATTTCTCAATGTGTTCCCTAGAGCTCTTTTTTTTCTTGGGCTTCCTGACAGGTGTATTAGGTGTGTGGGGAATGCCTGCCTGCTTAAATGGTGCATTCACGGATGCGTGGATAGATTTGGCACTTCTACTTGTTTGTGCTTACTAATGCTTTCTTTGGGCATTTTTGACTCTGCAGATGGCTTCAGTTCTTCTGGTTCAACTTAACAGGAACAACTCCAGATCTTTGGGATAATTATACAGTGTGGTTTATGCTGAAGAATTCAACTGAAAAATAGCTAGTATACATCTTTACTGTCTTGACTGGCTCCCAAGATTTTGCTGAGAGTTTACATCTAGTCTGCATTATCTACATGTCACTGAATGCCTATCTCATATCTTTTCCTCATCTGTCTGGCTTCCTCCCTTATCTAGCTTTCACGTTCTTCTTCCTTTGGGCATCATTCTTTGTAAATGTAGATCTTTTGCTTCTCTTGATAGACAGGGCTTGAGGTCTGACTTCTGTGAAAATGCAGATGTATTGTGAATAACGTGGGAAATAGTGGGATATTTTTCCCTTTAACCCTCTTCAGAAGTGAGTTCAAATACCAGTGATGTTGTCTGGCTTAAGTAGCAGTCTAGCACAGCAAGTACCTATGGCTTTTAGCAGACAGCTAGGTTGTGCAAGGTAAAACTGTGCCATAGGGACATGCTTGAGAAGCACACACTGCTGAGAAGCCTGGCAAAATTTCAGTGTAGTACCCTTATCAAATTGCTTGCTTTTAAGCACTCTGCCTCAGGATATTAAGTATGATTTCAAAGTATGTGCTGTTTATTGAGGCTAATGGAAGTGCTTGCTACCTAATAATCAAATTTGGACTTAAATGTGAAGTGTGAAGAATTGAGGAAAAGCCAGAGGTCTCTTTGGGTGGCCTGAGAGCAGGAGACCTGAGACCCAGGGAGAGAGCTTGTCGGTAAGTGGTGATCTGCATCTCTTAAGGACTGAACAATTGTTGAGGTGAGAAGGGACCTCTGAGGACTGTAAAGTTTAGCCCTCCTGTTCAGAGCAGGCTTCTCAGGACTGTGTCCATTTAGAGTTTTGAATATCTTCAAGGATGGAGATGTCAAAGCCTCTCTGGGCAACCTGTTCTAGTGCCTGATCGCTCTCACAGTGAAAAACAAAACCAAACCACAAACTGCCTCTTATGCTTGAGTGGATTTTCCTGTATTTCCGTTTGCAACTGCTGTCTTTTCACTGCATACCACTGAGTAGATTCTGGCTCAGTGTTTGCATTTCCCTCCCTTCTATTCCATCAACTATTTTTGGAAACACATCTTTTTGTAGAGAGAGGCTTCTGTTATTTGAAACTGGAAGGTAAATTTGCTGTAAGGTTATATGACACTGGGAGAAGAACGAATGCTTGAGATCCTGGGAGAGTAAAGTGGACCTGTAGGAGTGGACAATGTGTAATTGTTTACCTTCCTAATTATTTTGATTCTGGCTTCAAAACAAATGTCAGGCGTGTAGTGGTTCCATGTGATGATGTTTTTAAAGGAGTGAGTCCAGTAACGTACTGAACTTACTCTGTCAAAAATAGAGCTGCTTGCTGTGACCTGCAAACACTTTCCCTGGCATTGTTTTCGGGAGTATTAGCTCTGAGTTTCTCAATAAGCCATAACAGAGGTATTTGCTCCCCTCTTTTGTTCTGAAATTTGCTTCTTTTCCTGTTAACAACTGTTCACAAGCATCAGCTGAGCGATTTTGCAATATGGAAATGTCAGCCTTAAAATTTGAGTGTCAATTGAACTGCTCGGTTTGGCTTTGTAAAGAATTTGCTCCAAAGGACAGCTGCAAACCAGTGGCAACTCTGCCTGCGGTTGCTGCCTACGTGAAGAGCAGTTAGTAGCACAGTCATGTGAAATGACTGCTGTTTACCTTCGCTAATGGTTTCCTCATTTCAGCTCTTCCAAAAGGAGATGATGCCTATTTATTTGTTTTCCTCTTCAAGAAAAAGGTCTTTTCTTAATGAGCAGTGTAATTGCGTATCGCAGTGCCCGTTTCTTTGATTTGTTTTGACAGTTTGAATGTGCTGAGGTAAGTCCTTGCTGACTAATTCATCTATCATTTTAAATCGGTGCAAGTCTCTCCTTAGCAGTACATGCGTGGTGGGATCTAAGCGGGACTACTTCAGAAGGAGATGCTGTGCAGCTGTTGCAATTCCGACTTTGTTCAGAGTTGCCCGTGTCCTTGGGCCAGAGTTCTCTGTGTGTGTTGGTGCTGACAGAGTCACTGCTAAGACTTTTTTTGTTGTGAGGGATTATTCCATCTGCCTTGGCAAAACACAGCAATCAAATTCCCTCAAGGATAGCTGTCTTAATTTTTTCCTCTCTGCAGTTTTCTTTGCCTGAAACCTTGCTTGTTCTGCTTTCATCAATGTGAAGAGCACGAAAGGAGCGCAATCTATAAAGTTAACATCACATCTTTCTTTGTGAGAAATCTTTCCTATCCACACTACGATAGACTTGGCAGACACGTTTGAGTTCAAGTTAAGGGCTCTAAATATTTCAGAGATATAGATCCGTATGGTATGATGCTCAACTAATTAACATAAATATTTATGTGCTAACTCACTAGCTAAGATTGACTAGATGGTATGATGAGGAACACTTCACAACTGAGTTTGAACAGCTGAAGTAGATGGGTTTCTTCTGAACAGATCTGTGTTTTATTTGAGTAGAACTGTCTTAATTTGTCTAACCTTTTGTAACTTATCCCCTTTTTATGAAGGAAATCATGGTAGTGGTTATACAAAAATGCTCTTTGCTGTCCGGTACTCACTGAATTAATCATAACAGTGAATTTCCTCTTTCCTCCTACAGAAAAAGATGGCAAAGCCTTTCATCCAACATACGAAGAAAAGCTCAAACTTGTGGCACTGCACAAGCAGGTTCTTCTGGGACCTTACAACCCTGACACTTGCCCTGAAGTTGGATTCTTTGATGTGCTGGGAAATGATAGAAGGTAAAAGAGCTGGTGTTAACTCTGCTTTGCCTGTCTGAAGATAACATCATTCAGTTTCTCCAATAAGAAGATAAGCCTGTGGGTTGCCTCTGCGTGTACGGTAGTGGAAAGTGAGAGTGGCCTCTTCAAATACATCTTAGAAGTCTGAGTCACAGCTCAGTAAAGGAGCTAACAGAAGGTTGTTGTTTTTTTTTTTTTTTTCAAAAGCTGCTGTGCTGACAGCCTGATTTCTCATAGCAGTTTAGGACTCGGTTAGCTGTGTGTTAACGTGCAGGGCTGTGTTTCATCCACACGCCTCACCAGGGTTACAGCAGGCCAGGCCTTTTGCCAGCGGTAGCAGCATTCACCAGAGCTTTTGCTAATGCTGAGATCAGATACCTGATGCATCCAGCCTCTGAGTAAACTCTTATGAGATCTGGGCGGTCTCAGGCATGGCTCTTGTGTTGCTTGCAGTTCAGGCTGCCCTTTGGATATTCAGTGTTGCTGTTTCTAGCCAGCACAGCCCCAGTGCGCTGCTTTTGCCCAGATGGACATAGGTGTCCTTCAGGAAGAGCCAGGATGTTGCAGTCCACTAACTGAAGCGCTGTAATCAATGTTTGCTCATCCAGGAAAATGTATCCAGTTTTATTCCACAAACCAGAATGGAAGAAGGATGAAAAATATTTCAGGTTCATTTGTAGCTGGGAGGTTTTTGGATGTAGTTGGGAATTCTAAGCAGGGTAGGCATTACAGATGAGAATTCTTATTAGCAATTGGTTACATCTCTGAAAGAGTTGTCCTGGTGCAGGCAGAAGAGAGCATTGTTCTGTCTTTGGGGAAAAGTTGTTGGTTCTCTGAAACTGCATATGATAAAGTCTGGTCCCTGGACTCCCAACTGTTTTGTTTTTTTCCTTTGCTGGGTTCTCAGAGTTCACTGCTGACTTGAAAAGAGTTGTGTCTTCTGTTATTTCATCTGATTTCTCTCTCAGGAAGGAATGGGCTGCACTTGGAAACATGTCAAAGCAAAAAGCTATGGCAGAATTTGTTAAGCTCCTGAATAGGTGCTGCCACTTGTTTTCAACGTATGTCACTTCCCACAAGATAGAGAAAGAAGAACAAGAAAAGAAAAGGTAACATTTAAGTCCTTTTGTGCGGGAGTATATTAAGTGTTTAACTCTTGACCTATGGACAGTGTCACAGCTAACTTCGGTTGAAGTTGTATTCGGAAGAGAAATGCTTGAAGTTTAGGTGGCTGTGATACCATTTGATCTCTTTAAGCTGTTGTACTTTGCCAGTAATGAATGATTGTTTCTGAGGTGAAAACAGCCAGCATATAAGGAGTTTTAAAAATTTTACTGATGCTGTCATCTGCTTGAGAAATACATGCTTCACAAAATGTCTGAGGGCTAAACATAGACAGAACATGAAACTCTCAGGTGCCTTAAACTCTTCTTCTGGTGTGGATTAGCAACTCGACAAAGGCTATCTTCTACTGTCATTTACATATCACGTGATTATTTAACTACAGGCTCCATGTAGTTGCTAAGCATGAGTTAAAGCTTGGAAGGGTTTCTGGGCACTTTTTCTACTGCTCTCTGCTACAGATAGTGCAGTAACAAGTTAGAATGAATATGAAATTTTAATACAGAACTTGCACTTGTCATGCTGCAGAGTGTGGTGAAGCATTTTCTTCCAGCAAGATGCTTCTCCAGCCCAATTTAAGTGGGAGGAGACAATACCAAAACAGAAAGCCTTATTGGGCAGGCAAAAGGCAGGTTACAGCATGTTGAAAATAACTCATGCTAGGATTATAGAAATGCTGAAATAGCTTATTGAGTGGATGTTGCAGAAGAGAAGAGGAAGAACGAAGGCGGCGTGAAGAGGAGGAGCGTGAGCGTTTGCAAAAAGAAGAAGAAAAACGTAGGCGAGAAGAGGAGGAAAGACTGAGAAGGGAAGAAGAAGAGAGGAGGAGGATAGAGGAGGAAAGACTTCGGATGGAACAACAGAAGTGAGTAGCTGAAACAAACAACACTTCCAAGAAAATAACTACCTTGCACTTGAGACAGATATATCTAATTGTTTAAATAGTTACCGTAGAATTGAATACCTGCGGTTCTGAGCACTTAAGCGTGGCAGTGACATTGGTATCACTAGTTAAGAGGGGAGAGAGTTTGCAGAGAATAATTACCCCAGTGTGTTAATGTATGCAGCCTTCTCAGATCAAATTGCCAGAGAAGCTTTGTTTGAAAAGAAACTCTGGGGTTCAGGGACTGCACCTCATGAAAACTTGTGGATCTGCTTCTTAAATGATTAATTCAGTGAACACAGTATCCAGCTGGAAGTGTTGTTTGAACTGTGACTTGAAAGCTATCCTTTCACAGAAGGCAGAGCCTTGAAAAAAGGACAACTGTGGTTCAGTGGAGCTTTTTGAATGCGTGGCTGAAGTTTTCTAACTTAGTAGTCTAACCCTACCTCATTAAAGGGTACTTTCTGTCCAGGAAATGTGACGTGATTTCTTTTATACCCTGGCAGTCACTGGATCTTAACTGCTTTTCTAAGAGGAATACAAAATTCACATTCAAATGCACTTAGCCTCTGTTTGTAGCCTCAATTAAAATGTTTACTTAGAAGATACAGTTCTAGTTATATTTCATCTGTCACATCCAAATGCTGGAAACATGGATCTAGCTTTGCCCACATAAAATTTACAAGAATGCTAAGTCATCAAAGCTGTTCCATATCAGTCAGCAATAGTTTTCCTAATAAAAATGTCTCCACAGGGAGTGTTTCTGAAGTAGATTCTACGTTTGCTATGTAGTGCTTTTGAGAATGGAGCAAATAATTAATCTGCAAGTTTTACCATTTAACATGATGAGAGCTACAGGAGTGTAAAATACAGACCTAAATGAACAGAGAATACAATTAAAAAGGTTTCACAGTGCAAAGTAACAAGACAGGTGGGTATGCCTTGAAGAGGGTGCAGTTTTTACATGAATAGCAGTTGTGAATTAAGTTATGTATTCGGGCGATGAAGCTGGTGAAGGG
>WBNH01006781.1:0-12767 GCA_013401255.1 Urocolius indicus | reverse complement strand
CTGCCGTTGCCCTCCATGGGTTGCAGGGGCACAGCTGTGTTCTCACCACGGCTTGCAGAGGGGTCTCTTGTCTGGTGCTCCTCCTTCCTTCCTCCTTCTCTGACTGTGGGGGCTGCATGGTCACCTCCATCTCGTACCACTGTTACACCTCCTGCCAAGCACTTCAAATTCCCGTCCCTAAATAGTGATGGCAGAGGGGTCAGATTGGCCCAGCCAGGCCGGAGGTGGGTCTGAACCCAAGAGCCGGGGAAGAGTCCAACAACTCTTTATCGGGTCTGCACTGCAACTCCCTCACCCTGTTACCAAGCAAAAGCAGTTCCTTGCTAAACCATGACGTCCTCGTTGTGACTCATGTATCTCTCAAAAAGCTGGAGACTTCAAGGGTTCCTGAATGCTAGGAGGTTGCACTGAGATTGTTTGGGTCAAACTAGGGCACTTGTTGATGAGCTGGGCCCTGGAGACCCCTAGAATGCTGGGGTCAGCAACCAGAGAGAGCCGAGGCAGAGATACGGAGGGAGAGAGGGGCTCCCCTGGGGCCAGCACCCCAAACCCCAGCTGGTGCTGGTAGGGGCCATGCTTGGCTCTCAGTGCCTGAGGTCTGGTTTGGGGGTGGGGGTACCACAGACCTGGGGCAGAGGTGTGGGGCACAGAGGGGACATTGGGTGGAGATTTCGGGGTGTAGGGGTCCCCTTGTGGCAGTGGGGCTGTGGGCGCCATGGCTCAGCTGGTTAAAGCGCCTGTCTAGTAAACAGGAGATCCTGGGTTCGACTCCCAGTGGTGCCTGTGCCTGGGGGCTGTTTTTGCTCCCTGCCCCAAGCTGAGGGCCCTGCTGGGCAACTCTGCCCTTCCCTGAGCCTCCTCACCCCTCTGTCCCAGGAAGAGACTTTCCTTCTACTCTCTCTCCCTAGGCAGGTGACCCAAACAATTGTGCAGACCCCAGAGGATCTGGGAAACGAAGAGGTGCAGTCAGTGCTGGCTGGACCCACACCATCTTCCCCTTTCCTTTGCAGAACTGGTGCTGGATCATGTGGAAGAATGTGCTAGACAGTGGGTGGAGGTGGTTGTGGAGGTGATTGAGACCCAAAATTGGTAACAAAGCCAGGACACACACTTTTACAGCATCAAGAAAGCATGCCACCTTGTCCTTTGCCATCCTCTGGACTCGGGGACAGCAGGGAACGTGGTGAGGGGCACAAGAGCTGCAAATGGTGCTTGCTGCCTGCCCAGACTTTGCCTGCCCAGCCTGCCCCTCTGAGGACACCTTGAAGAACCAGCCCTGGGTTGGCAGCCTTTAGTCTTTTTCCTTTAGGGAAAAAAATCTCTTAAATAAATATGCTGAGCAGGTGATGATCTGGCTGAGTGGTGAAGGTGATGGACTGAGACCCATTGCACTCTGCACATGTGGATTCATATCCCACCCTTGTTGCACCACTAGGACTCTTTTGTTCTGCCATGTTTCACACATCTCTGCCCTCAGATGGCTGTTCCTGCTGCCCAACCTGCTCACAGCAGCCCAGGACCCTGTGTGGCCTTTCCCTGCAATATGTCAGACCCCACATGCCCATGTAGGAGCTGGGTACCATCCCTGAGCTCTCCTGACAGCCAGCTGTCTTCTCCAGGAGGCAAAGCACTAAGCCATGGGCAAGGAAGGTCAGCAACAGGCTGGCTGGGCATGATGTGGGCACAGTCTGGCCTCTGCTTTTTTCCCTTCTACTTCCTGTCAACTTATTCCTTTCTGCATTCATTCACAAACCCTTGGCATACTTGTGTTGAAGGGAGCCAAAAGCCATCCCTGGACAAAGCTGTGCCCTGCTGAGCCATCACCATGGACAAGGGGCCATAGCCAGGGAGGCTTTTTCCGAGGACAATGTCCAACGTGTTGGCAGCGCCCTCCTGTGTCTGCAGCTGTCCTTGCATCAGGGATTCCTGGGGAGAGGAGAGGGTGAGCTGTGGCAAGATGAAGGGGAAAGAGGTAACATAACCCCACCAATTAGGAGGTTTGTAGCTGCTGAAGTCCTGGTGTCTTGCAGAGAGGAAAGCCTTGTGTTTCTCAGAGCACGCTTGGGCGATGATGCAGCTGGGGAAACGTCCTGTGCCAGGCTTGCAGGTGCCTTCCCTGCTCCCACCCCTCCTTTCTGCAGATGAGCATGTGGTCAAGCAACACCGTGGCTTGGAGGCAAGGTGAAGATGCTTAGGCTTAGCTGCCATGTTGAAAGCCCTACACTGGCTTTTCAACCTTCCTTGAGGCCATATTTCCTTCCCCTGACCTGGGGAGATAACCTGGGGACCAGCTGAGACCTGATTCCCTCTGTCAGGTGAACCAGACACAGGGATCAGGCTGAGGGAAAATCCTGTCCCTGTCCCATTCCTCTGCCATGAGATTCCAAGGGGCTCTGACATCTCTGCTGTGAGATGCCAGGGGACTTGGCCAGCTCTGCTGTTCTGGGAAAAGGGGATGTCTGAGCCAGACGGCTGGGAACCCTGTAAGAGGGATGGTGGTGATTTCCTAGGGAAAAGGCATGGGTTTTGGCGCACGGGGTTTACAGCCCCATGTGGGTTTTGGTGCACGAGGGTTATAGCCCCAGAGAAATGTCGACTTGCAATTGGAGGTGGTGAAATGGGAAGGGCCATGGGCGCAGTGTCCTCCACAGGCAGCAGTGGGCGGCATGGAGGCTGCTGCAGTGAAATGGAAGCTGGGGGCTTGTGAGGCAGGAAGAGGAGACAAGCTGAGCCCCTCAGGACACCCTTTGGTCCCGCAGGGCTGCGGCTTCCCTGGCACACATCAGGTATGTGCCCACTGACGAGCCCTCCTGCAAGGGTACGTGCCACCCTTGGTGGCACTGGGGAGCATCAGCCCACCTGGGGACCCAGCAATTATAGGGGACGTGCAGTGGCATGAAACTGGATCACTGGCAGCCCTGGGGCGGCACAGGGCTGCTGGAGCCAGGCTCTGCCCGCAGCACTGGCTGGGGCCAGCTCCCCAGGCTGCATGCAGGGGCCCTGAAGCACCCTGGTCTGTCTGGGCAGGGACGCGGGCAGCCAGGGATGGAAGGGCCACCTGGATGGGTCTGTCTGCACCAGGATCCTGGCACCAGGGTGTCCTGTTGGCCCGCCAGCCTCTTGAAGTGTCCCCACGTGTCCTGCTGCAGCCCCAGGGCAAGCCGCAGGCCGAGCACACTGAGTGCCGGCGTTCCTCAGAGGTGGGATGCGGTGACTCTGTTGCTGCTGCTGCAAAATGTGCCTTTGCCTTTGGCTTTCAGGAGAAGCTTTGCGGCAAGGGCAAGTTTCCACCTTCCAATCGGTCTCAGAGACAACCCAGGCCCTTGGGTTGTTGGTAAGGAAACTGCAGAGTGGTGAACCTGGAGTTGCCAAGCGCTGCTGGGGCTGGTGATGAGAAGGGAAACATGACAAGTTGTTGGTCCTGGGCCATGGCCACACATCCACTGCAAAAGTTAAAAGAATGGGCTGGCTGTGTTTGATTCATGACATGTTCTCGTTTTTGTGGTTCCTGCAGACAAAGTCACGTCTCAAACAGAAGGTGAAATGAATGGGGATTGGAAAAAGCAGTCCTCGCCTTTTTCCCAAGTACCTGCATTTTTGGGAAGAGCCTCTTCCCCCACAGTTTTACTTTGGTTTAATCTCACTCACTACACAAATCTGATTGTTTTAACCTCCTGACACGTGCCTTTTGTTTCCCGTCCTCCGGGTAAAGGACTTGTTTCAGTGCATGATCTGATCGCATCCAGCAGCTCTAAGTAAGTGCCCACATGCATTTGTTTCAAGCATTGCTGCACCCACAGATGTCCTGGGACGTGATAGTCCAACGTGAGCAGGACTTTGAGTATGTAACTTGTGTGGTGAAACTGAGATATGCAGTGAGGCTGTGAACCGAAGATCCCAGCCTGGGCCTAGAGTCCGGAAGGGAAGCCCCGAGGAAGGGCTGTTTTCCTTGGGGTCTGGGGAATGCACAGAAAAAAAGGAGGTGGAAGATGATTAGTGAAGGGGAAGAAACCCTGACTAGCAGAGGAGGGTTCCATTCCTAGGCAGTGGGCCCGAGGTGCTCCTGTGGTGTTATTTTGTCATTCAGGAGTGTTGCAGAAAGCAAAGTAAAGCTGAAAACAGAACCTTGTCTCTCCCTGCCCACCAAACTGTGGTTTGGGAGGCTGAGGTGAACCTATGGCCTCCTGCCTCACCCCAGCAGGCTGCAAGCCTGCTCCTGCGTGATGCACATCTCCCCTGCTGCACCTCAGAAAAGCCAGTTTCCTCTTTCCCCTTCCAAAATGATGTCAAAAGCAGCCAGGTTTGAGCCTAGCACCTCCAAAAGGTGTTTTTGCCCTGTTAAGCAGAGCAGGAGGAGTCCTAGGGACACCTCAGTGCTATCAGCCACGGCTCTGCGAGGCCAGGTCACCCTGGGAACTGAAATGACCCCCAAGCCCTCCGAGGCCTGGCGCTGACAGAGATGCCGACAACCCCGGCTCCTCGGGACATGTCCTGGGACCGCTGGGGTTTATTCCAGGACAGAAGCTGTTTGTGCCTGCTGCTGGGGCAAAATGAAAAGCCACCTTCAAGCTTTCCTTGCCCCTAGAGCCTGATGGCTCACTCTCCTATGTGAGACCACGCCACGCCAGGATCTTCCCTCCCCAGCTTGCTGGTGATTCACATTTTAAGTGCAGGTTGGGGCTTTTTTGAGTGTTTAGTAGCTAACAGGCTCTGGGCAGAGCGATCCGGTGTCACACCACAGCCTGTAATTAAAAATGTCTTGACAGTGTTTCTTTATCAGGAGGAAGCATGGCTGTGCACCTCTGCTAGCGTGCCCACAGAGCCCGACGGAAAGGCCTTTGCCCTACAAAATCAGCTTACTGTGCAGTCAGGCAGCTTTGGTGTGTGTCGCCTTTGGGGCTGAACACCAGAGCCCATGAGTGCTTTCCTTTAGAAATCTGCCCTCCAAGCACGAGGAGTAAGAACAAAAACAAAGCAAAATCCTCTGAGTGGACCCCAAAGCATTAACGATTTGCTGATGTTGGGCTGGCTCAAGCCCCGTGCCGTGTCTGTGGTTCCTGGGCAGCTGGCACAGCAGCGGTGCCCCTTGGCAGCATCCCCCCGTGTCCTCACCCTGGCAGCCCCCCGGAGTTACCTGCAGGTCCCATAACTGGTGCTCAGCCCAAGTCCCCTCTGCTCACCTCAGGTGCACCGGGAGCTGAGTCGGTTGTGCTGGGAGGAGGGTGGGGAGTGATGTGCCGGGGACAGACACACCTGCCCTAAATTCTGCTGAAACGCTTCTCCTGCCTGGTGGTGTGAGACCTAAAATGTACTTTGGCCTTAGGAGGGAAGGTAATTAATGCCTGCAGCCCGCATCATTTCAATCTTACTCAGTATTAAATGGAAACAAAACATGACAGATGAAAGAGGGAACTGTTTAATCAGCTGGGGGAGCTTTCCAGGAGAAAACTGCCGGTTGTTGGGGAGTTTCAGGCAGAAGGTATGCACCCGCTCCCCCGGGGGCTGCGGCATCCTATAAAACCCGACATGTGCCGGGCTCCAGCACTCGCTCCCAGCCGCCGCTGCCGCAGCCTCCTCCGGGTAAGTCGAGCGGCCTCATCTCCTCCCCGCTCCGCCGTTTCTCTCGCCGATGCCTTGTGTCTGGTCCTCTGCAAGAACTCAAGGTTCGTTGCCCGCCTTCCCTCCCGCCTGCGGAGGATGCTGGGGAAGGGTTCATTCGTGCTCCACGGTTCCAGGGGCTGCGGGACGCGTGGCTGACAGGGTCCGGGACCGTGCAGCCGGGTGCACTCTGCACGGTTTTTCTCGCTGAAGGCAAAAACAGAGAATAGCACACGGCTGGGTTGCTGGGGTCGACGTGTCCCTGTGTACAGACAGGCAGCAGAGGTGCTTTACATTTTGGGAAGGCATAGCGTAGCTCATACGAAGTCCGTCTCGCACACGCAGAGTTGATTGATTGCAGCGGGCTGTGCCGCAGCCAGCTCGCCTCAGCGGGCAGCTCGCTTGCCGAGGGCCAGCTGCCGGTGCAGACAGGCTGCTGTCAGGGCTCGCAGCCTCTGCTGCCTCCAGCCTCGCACCGCACTCCCCGCTTTCTCCCGAACGGGTTACGGGGCAAAGGGAAAGGGGAAGCCGGCTCCAGCCTGTTGGAAATCCTTCCCCTGGGGTTTCTAAACCATCCACACTCGCTCTCTAGCCTGCTCTCCCACACCACTTATTACGGGAGCCGCAGGGACGGACCCGCCTCTGCCTTGCGTTTACGCCCTGACTCTGGCTTTCAGGTGTTCGTCCTCGCAGAGCGATGTCCTGCTACGACCTGTGCCTGCCCTCCTCCTGCGGTCCCCGGCCGCTGGCCACCAGCTGCAACCAGCCCTGCTTCCGTCGCGGCGGGGACTCCACCACCGTCATCCAGCCCCCCACCGTCGTGGTCACCCTGCCGGGGCCCATCCTCAGCTCCTACTCGCAGAACACGACGGTGGGCTCCACGGCCTCGGCGGCGATCGGCAGCTACCTGCGGTGCTGCGGGGTGCCCGTGTCCAGCGGCAGCCCCCGGGGGCTGGGGAAGGGGGGGCTACTGTGCCTGGGCAGTGGGCTGTAAGCGGGCTCACCGGCCGTCACCCCCTCCCGCCGATGCTGGCAGAGCGGCTGCGTCGCGAAGGACAGATGAAGCACAGGACCAAGACCGGGGAAGAGAACTAAGGAACCGCCCGTGGGTTTTCCAGCTGTGGGGGGCACGCGCAGTCCCCTGAGCCATGCGGGTGTCTCACTCCAGACCGTGCCTCTGTACACCTTTCTGTCACTGAGCCTTCCTTTATCTGTTCCCACATAGATGTCCTGCCCTGCGGTGCTGGCTGGGAGGAAATGCTTGTAGCTGTAGTCAGAGGATGATAGTCATGGGGCGGCGGAGCAGAGGAAACCTTGTAGGGATCAGCTTGTCCCAGAGTGGGGTTTATCTGCTTCTTTACCGAGCACTGGAAATGCACTTCTCCTACTCCGAATTGGTTTATTCTCCTTTTCCTTCTCATTAAAGCCATGCTACATCACAGCCCGAGTCTTCTGGTGTTCCTTGTGCCCGTGGTCTGGAGGGTTAACCTGCTCTACAGGTGACCCGTTGCCAGTGGGAGGGGGGAGGTTTCTTTTTGTTTGTCTGAAATGGGAGTTTCTGTGGCTCAGCTCCGCACTGTGCCCACACAGGCATGTGATTTGCTTTGACCATCCTGAAGAAAACTCTCAGCCTGGAAACCAATCACTGCTTAGGGAAGATTTCCCAAAGGAGCAGACCTGTTGCAGATTTCCTTGAGGAAGCGGGAGCATGAAGGTTTGATCTTTCAAAATTGACTTTACCCTGCATTTTGCAACACTTGTTTGGGGTGAGCTAAAGGAGGATGGTGTGGGGCCAGGAAAAAAGGCAGAGATGGGCTTCTTGTGAGATGCTCCTTTGGATGGTCATCCCACACCCAACTCACATGATGTTTCATGGGCGGTGATGAAGAATAAAAGCTTCCTAAGATGTGCTAGGGCAAAGCCAGACCTCAAGGATTAGGCTCCACATTCTTGCCCTTTACAACTGCATGTGGCAAAAGGGACCTTGCACAAACGTATGTGCTGGCTCCCACCAGGGCAGCCTGGGTGCCAGTGAAGTGGGTGACATGTCTGCGTCTGACTGTATCCCATCACAAACAGCAGAAGTGCATTGTCCTGTGCTGCTGCCTGGGCACACAGATATACACATGGTACAGGCACAATGTTTGCCTCAGTGAGCCCTGTGAGCAACATGAGCCCAATGTGCCCATGTCCCTCAGCAAGCTCAGCGTGACGGTTCGGGGATTAGCATCCACCCTGGCTGCAGGTGCACTCTGCCCTGCAGCCAGTGTCCACAGAGGTACCCGCTGCACCATCGGAGAGAGGGGGCTGCTTGCGATGTGAAACATCACAGGGCTGCCCAGGTTTCCTCTGGACACATGCAGATATTCAAGGGCCAGCTTGCTGAGCCCTGTGACTGGGCACTGACTGATCTGAGGTGATGTGGAGAGAGGCACCCTAACGTGTTAGGGGTACTGAGCATGATGGACACTCAAACCTGTAGTAATGCCATTAGGAAAGTGATATAAACAGAATAACAAGGACATGTAGAAGAAATGACAATTTCCCTATGTACAGAGGCAAGAACAAATGCTGGATTGGCAGTTGGCAGGGAGCTTCACTCTTCTGCAGAGCAGAGAGACCCACCAAGTCTGTGCCTGGCAGCTGGTCAGTTGGAGGAGGAGAAGGGCAACCCCATCCTTGGCGCCAGTCCCAGCCCAGTGATCTCCATACTGAGGCTGGGACCTAAGGTTTGAGCTGAAAACATCAGAGGGTTGGACAATAATTGTCTGTCAGGGAGGGGATATGGGCAGCTCTGGAAAAAGATGTCAGACTTTGAGCAACGCCTCTCTTTAAGATGTTGTGTATCATCCAGCAGAACTTTTCAAGATGATGGAAAGAGGAACAAAAATACAACTCAGTCCTCCATGGGTACTGTTTAAATCTTCTTTCGTGCCTGAAGTGTTTTGGTAGTGTGGCAATTTGCATATTGCTTATGAGTGGCTATAATGAGGGATTATGTTGAGCTTGTGAGCATGTTGGCCTTCAAAAGCCTTTGACCAAGCTCAACTGGTTTTATTGCTCAGGAAAGCTTCACAGAGGTGCTCCTAATTTGAAGACAATTTATGTGGCAATTGCTTAGCAGTCAGAGCACCAGAAGACAGGTGTGGTTTCACATCCCTCTTCCAAGGACTGCTCAGATATTTTTATCCCAGGATCATCCACAGAGATGAGATGGAAAATTCTCCTGAACACTGTCATGAGGAAAAGCATGGGATTTCTAGCAAGAGCATCATGAGAAAGCCATAGGCATCTGGGGCTCCTGCAGCTGTCTGACTGAACAGCACAGTCCAGGAGGGAGCAGGGTGACAGAGTAATGGCATTTTTACATTGCTTTTCACCGAATGATCCCACTGCTGAGGTTATATGCATTTTTTTCCTGAAGATTTGTTGTCTCAAAAGAGATTGAAATCCGTGTAGGACCTTGATTTGACTTCAAAATCACGATGCCTCAGTGCAGACAGAGCTGAGGAAGTCAGAACGTCAGTGCCCCGCAGTATTCCCTGTCCCAAGGGACCTGTCACCCCACCTTCCACAGGTGCTGGGTCTCCTGGCTGGAGCCATGCTGTCTTGTCTCCCTGCTCAAAAGCTGCCCTGAGTTCACCACATATACCCCCAAGCAGGGCCCTCCAGACCTGCTGATCAAGCCCTAAAATATAGGTTCCTGCAAAGGCAGTGCAGCCAAAGGCCCTGGTGAAAAACAGGGAGCCACAGACCATGACTGACATGAAAAATAATGCTTCGCAGGTGTGAGGAAACAGATGGAGGGAACTGTCTGGGTCCTGAGCTTCAGTCCCAGCAGTGCCTATTTACAGCTTTCAGCAGCAGCATTTATCAGAAAACCCTGGGTCATGGCCCTTTGGCCATGCCTGCATCTGTTGATATTCATGTCTTTGTGCTCAACCCTCATCTTCCCTCACCTCATGTCCTTGGAGGAAACCTATTCCTTGCTGTCACAGCATTCTTTGCCAGTAGCAGCCATTGCTTCCTGGAGACTCCTTTCCCTTTCATCTTATTTTTCTTTGCTTCAGTGAAGTTAATGGCACCACCAAAAACTCCAGTGCACAAATCACAGAGGGGTAACTCTAGCTCAGGAGGGCATGGGAAGGTGATGACGGCAGCTCTCCATTGCAGGGTCACGTTCATAGCGCTGTTATTTGCCTCTTTGGGGTGCGTGTGACCATGGGGACCGCCCAGCCTGCACCACCTCTTGTGGAAAATAGGCTTTGTGTGTCTCTGCATTTGTCTGCTTGGAGAAGCCAATAGGAACAGATAGAGAGCATTTTGTGCATCAGTGGGTGCTTTGCCCAACTGGGGATTGGAGGAGGCAGGAAGGAGAGACGAAGCCAAGGTTTGAGGAAACAAGTGGAGAAGCACAGGGAGTTGTCATGGAAGAGAGAAGGTTGGTGTGAAAAGCAAGTGTGTGGGACCAACAGGAGTGGATGCTGCAGGCAGCGTGGGGCTGGTGATAGGGATGGAGGGACTGGTGGTGGTGAGATGCTTTCTGGGTCAACAAGATCCTAGTACATCTATCTTTGCCTTTTTTACACCTCCAGTTGGGAAGACAAAAATCCTGCTGACTCAGAGCAGTGAGACAGCATGAAGAGGAAGATCCACTGTCAGTGCCCTTGCTGGGTTGCAGGAGGTCTATCCCACCCCAGAAACCAGGCAACGAGCCGAGGGCAACACTAGGAGGGGGAGTTGGCCTTGATGGGCAGCATCCTTCATCCTCCTTGCTGGGGCAAGGGCTCCTGGCCAGACCGTGTGGGGACATCGGTCCTGGTGCCAGACTGGAGAGACAAATTACCCAGAGCTGGGGGCTTGCAGGCACAGCAGACTGAGGTGGCACTTGTTTGCCAATAAAGATCTCCTTCCTCACTCACAAAAGCCTTCTAAAACAATTTCCCTGCCACTGAAACAGTGAGGACACCTGCTCCTGGGCTTTAGGAAGGAAAGGGGACATGGTTGCACAGCTGGGTAAGAGGGCATCCCACCCCAGGCCCCATGGAACGACTGCAGGGAAGGAGCTTGTTTCTTGAGGTGCCCTCTGTTCCACACAAGGGCCCCACATCAGGCTGGGGAGCCAGACAGTCCAGCAAGGGCTTCAGTTCATCCCCAGGGCTGGAAATCCTATAAAGCAAGAAAATAACAGGCCACCCACATGTGTGAGTCATGAGGGAGGAGGCACGCAAATCAAAAGGCACTGGCAGCTCAGCCAGCCCACAGCCTATTTGGCTCTGCCAGCCCCTGGAGCCCAGAGCACCACCAGACACCGCTCCTGGGTGTCCCACACTCCCTCTCCTCTGAGCTGGTCCCCTAGGGGAGGGCAGCCCTCAGGAACAGACCAGGATGAGCACAGTGCAAGTGGAGCACAAATCCCAGCAGTTCACAAGGCCCTGGCAGTGAAATACTGGCAGGGGGATTAGAGATTCAAACTCAAGAATTGTTCAGTTAAACATCCCAGGGCTGTATATTCATGTTTGCTGAGGAGGAGATCTGCCTGCATGTTTCCCAGAGAAGAGTGATCTGGTTGTCGCTGTGTAAGGTGGCTGGTGTCAGCACAGGGCTGTGGGAGCCGGACAGCAGGGGGTTACAAGGTGTAGAAGTCCCAGGGGCATGCAGCCCTTCTCTTGCCCTACCTGTTCCGCCCCATGCCCCTGTCATTTCCAGGGCAGGGGAGGGGAGAGAATCAGAGCAGGACCCTCTGGAGCTGCTTCTGGCTGTTCCATCCTCCTGCTTCCCCAGGTCAGGTCACAGGGTTTGGCTGCTCCCCAAGGAGAGAAAGAATCTAAGTCCACAACCACCCTCTGCATTGCCTCAGAGCTGTGTAGCTCCCACAGCACCTGTGGGACTCCCAGCAGCAGTTCTCTCCATGCTTGGCAGCTCCTGGGGGCTGAGATAACGAACATCTGGGGGGATTTGCCACAACCCAGCACTGGCAGCTCTTGTCCCTTTAGCCCAAAGTCACATCAGCATCTGCGGAACAGATTGTCAGCCCAGAGCCTAAGAAAAATGGATCTCTGAGGAGCCCTCATGGCCATGTGTAGATGAGGCAGATGGGCCAGGGCCAAGACAAAGAACTCTGCCTTGGCTCGTTGGTCTAGGGGTATGATTCTCGCTTCGGGTGCGAGAGGTCCCGGGTTCAACTCCCGGACGAGCCCTGCTTTTGGCCACGGCCTTCCCTTCTGGTCCATGGGGCTGGGACCTAGAACCAGGGCATGCACTAGGCCACAGAGAAGCCATTGCCAGGTGCTGTGTGGGCACGTCCCTGTGTGCAGGATGGAGGCGCGAGAAGCATCAGCGAGGGGCTGCTGGGGCAGGGGATGTAGCTCAGCGGGAGAGCGCTTGCTTTGCATGTAAGAGGCCCTGGGTTCAAGCCCCAGCATCTCCATCTCCTTTTGCTTCCCCACAGCCCCAGCGTGCCCATGGGCATGGCTGGGTGAGGGCTGAGCCCCAGCACCCACTGCTGTGGGTGTGCTGAGGGAAAAGCACAGCATCAGCTGCATGTCAAAGCACAGCATCAGCTGCATGTCAAACCCCAAAATGTGGGGGACAGAGGCACTGGGGCACAGTGGGGTGCGGCAGACTGGCTCGTTGATGTAGAGGTTTCAGTCTTGCTTAGGGTGCAAGAGGTCCCAGGCTCAACTACTGGATGAGCATTACTTTTTGGACTACCCTACTTTAGGGGCTGCATGTCCACTGCTCTAGCTTCTTGGTCGAGGAGGGGTCATCCTTGGCATCCCCTGGCTGTTTGCCAGCAGCACCCCATGTTGTGTAAATGGAGTTTCTCTTCCATCAGCACTGGTTTTGGGATGCTGGGACAGTGGTGCCCATGGTGCCTGCACAGGGAGTAGCTGTGAGGTGTAAGGAGAGTGAGTCTGGTCAACACTGGCCATGCAGAGGGGATGTAGCTCAGTGGGAGAGCGCTTGCTTCGCATGTAAGAGGCCCTGGGTTCAATCCCCAGCATCTCCATGCTTTTCCTTTCCCATTTTTCCTCCCTGGCATTGTCTATGCTGGTTCCTTCCCCATTTATCAGCCTCTGTCCACAAGGGGTGTTGGCATCTGGGCCCATTCTGCCATGCCCCTTCCCCACTCGGGGCATGAGCCCTGGTCACTGCTGAGCCCTGTC
>WBNH01006780.1:0-24447 GCA_013401255.1 Urocolius indicus | reverse complement strand
CCCACAATGTCCACAAAAGGCAGAAATCTACGTTCAAAACATTAGCAGATTAAAGTAACAAAGAGGCTATTTAGGATTCAGATAAGTATGTTTTTAAGAAATATTTACCTTTCAAGATCTTGGTATCTTATTGTTATATCTCTTTCAAACAGCACATTTTTCTCACCTGGTGGACTTCCGTGCCCTGCTGCAGCTGTAGCAATAGCAAAAGCAGAAGCAGGAGAAACTGAACAGTGGCTGTTGTCAGCAGTTTGTACTGTAAAGTGAAGAGACAGGGAATTTTAATAACTTCCAGAAAATTCTCACGTTTTTCAAGTTAAGCAATCAAAATACTAAAAATCTTTACTAACATTTACACTTGTGAATATTTTATGTTTTCATTGCCAGAAGATTTTATATTAAGCGAATGAAAAATATCATAATCGTATCTGTGATTTTTTCAGGTCAATATAATTGATGTTACTATGGAAAAAAATGTTTAAGGTACTGCCAAGGTGAGGAACAAGCAGTAAAGAAACAGAAAAAAAAAAAAAAAAGACAAAACCAACAATGTAGGAAATAAACCTAATCAAAAAAATCATGTTAGATAACTAGCATACTAACCAACTTCTCATAACTAGTTTCACTGGTTTTCCTAGGTCACTGCCTATGATGAGTGCAGTTTTGTACAATTTATCAAACTTTCTCTGTAGGAAGTGCTGTGAATATAACTTCTGATGAATACAGAGACAATACTCCTCACAGTTTCCAACTCCCAAATCTTGCCATCTCACCATAGAAGTGCCCAATAACAGATTACTATTGATTTAAAATTAAAGTGTCTCAGCAACTTATTAACAGTTGAAAAGACTCTGCTCCAGTTTTGTTGTTTTAATCCCAAGCACAAAATCACTGCCCAGAAATCTATCTTGCATGAGATGGCAGCATTTTAAGAATTCCTGGCTGTGGCTCAGAGCTCTGCCAATGACTTCCAAGAGCCACATGAGAGCTATTTGAGGAGCTCAGCTCTCACTTTTCTTCTTCAATTGAACAGTTTATTCAAATTTTGGAACGAATAATGTGCCACCATCTGTAAATGTTCAGTGATACACAAAGAAACAGACACAGTCACTCATCATTGACAATAATGGGTGGTGGGTGTTTCATGATTACATATGGTGCCCAAAGTATGTCCCCTTAGTAGCTGAAAAAAATCTGTCTTCAAAGATTTGTAAGAATAGGACTGATTCAATATCACTCTTAAACTTGGGCACATCCTGCTCAAGCTATGTAAAAACACTTCCATTATATTAAATTGCCAATATGCTTCATTACTCTGTAATTACTCTGTATAATTTAGCTTCCAATGGAATTCTTTTAATACCTGAGAAATAAGGAAAATACAAACAAAACATTATTCAAACATCATTCTTTCTAATATCCTGCAAAGATCGCAGCTACAGCATTTGAACTCTTTAAAGTGACCAATCAAGGCAAGAAACGTGGGTTCCTACCTCCTGGCTGACGATAGCGGAGATGACGTGGTGTTGAAGGGGATCTACATGGCGAAAGCTCTGCGTTATCGACTGCTGAGGTGCTTTCAGGAATTGTCCGGTCCACCGACACATTTTCTAGAACTGCTGCTTTAAAAGGGAATAAATGTTAATATTAGGATGATAATTAATAATTTGCAACCCTTTGTATTATATTACATATTAGAAAAAGACATATATAACAACTTATATATGTATATGTAATGAATCACATAATGTATTTATAAAGTATAAGTGTTCTTTGAAAATATCAAAAGGCCACAGGGAACTACAGTATGGAGCTTTAAGATACGCTTTGTCATAGCAGAGAGTGTAGTCAGATTAGTTTGTCTTAGATACGGAGTGCCTCTGCAGAGATTATACAGTATGTGGGTGATTCAGGATTCTCAGTTTAGAAAATCCAAGACAGAAAGTCTGCAGATTATCAACTTTGAACAATCTAAACTGTGCTGCAGTAATAAAAAAGAATACATACATCAAAGGGGGTTTCCCTGAAAGATAATGTTTAAAAAACTAGTCATTAACTAAGAGCACTGGATACCAGGGATTCAATACAAACCTAATACTAATGAATACCATCTATACAAAGTTATTTATGTTTAATCTGTGGTTTAAAATAAGATTATTTCTAGAACTTCTGATGAAACTTTTGCATTAAGAAAACAGCTATAATTGACCTCTGGATGGAGTTAAAGGACTGGGAAAGTTTTGTACCAACAACAACCTCACAAAAGCTCATAAATAAAGAATGTTGTGAAAAAACAGCAAGTTGCCAGTTTTAAACAGTTTGGATGAAAATGCACTTTAAGACAGCAGAATATGCAGTGACGTGCACATGTAATAAGGACACTCGAACTCATAAGTTTTCTATGCACTAGGGAAAATAATTCTTGTTGGATAACTACATGTAATCAAAAACTGTTCAAATGTCCAAACAGCACTGGAAAGTAGATTACTCCATGGAGGATTTCTTCTACCAAAAGAATAAAAAATGGCAGAAACATTACTTCCAAAATGAGGGAAAAACATTTGATAAAACATATCCTATATGAATGACACGTATACATCCTGTATGAATGATATTCATGACAACTGCTCCAGCAGCATAAGAAAGCATTGAGTATATAAAAATATACAACAAAAACCTTGGAAAACAAAAATTTTGAAAGCAAACAACTCTGGAAGTGGACAAAGTGGGAAGTGGGAAATTCCAGGATGTAAGTTGAAAATATTCAAGGAGAACAACAACCACCATAATATGTCCTGGGGAACAAAATTCATAGGGTATATTAGATTTCGAGTAAGCCATAGTTGTTTTTTGGAAATCTGGTAGTACAAGATCATCGCTATTAACCATTATGAAGTTGATTGCTCTTCAATGGTCTCCTCATCCAGCAAATTTCAGGAACAAATGCATTATACATGATGGGAAACGTGCACATTAGCATTTTTCTGTTCTCCTACTAGCCATTTCCATTCTCCTTGTGAGACCTTTTTTAAAACTTACTCCTTCTTTTGCCGCATGCAGAACATAGCTATCTCCCTGCCCAGAACACAGCTATCTAGCTGCAAATTCCGCCAAACTGAGTGCAAACTGTGCAGCAGAACGTCTCCAGACATTGCACAGACAGCAATTAAGCATTTATATGAGATTCTTGCCATTTCGAAATGTTCCTCACGCTGCCTAGAAGACACATCCAGCATTGATAGACTGGGATGCAAAGTCTGAATACCTCTGCAACAATGTCAAGTGCTAATACTAGGCCAGAATAACCTATGATTTACTAGTTTACCTTACAGTCTATAAAACATCACATCCTAAAACTGCAGTTACCCGTGTACAATTAATTTTAATGCATGGCTATATTTTGGGACATGCTGTGGTATCACATTACTTTGAATGTGGTTATACTCATTCACAAGAAGAATTTGCCCAACTTTACATAAGAAAAACGGTATTTTTTAATATAGAAATATGCTGCTATTCTATTAATGATAAGACATCTGGCATATAGAAATAAAATGCTTAACTGGCAACTCCCATTCTATGAAAGCATAAAGCAAGGGCAAGCATAGACTCCTCTGTTGCTAAGGTGGCTAACTTGCCTGTTGAAAACATTTTTTGTTGAACAATAGACTACATTCTGTAAAAACAATCCTTCCACATAATACAACACCAAATTTCTTATCAAGGCATTTATTCTAATTCATTGATGAGAAGCAGAAATAATGCTTCAATGATATTTTTCGTAGCTTATGTTTGGTAATCTTTTACTTCTTTCCCTTGGGTTTCACCAATTTTCACTGTTACAGTACTTGCAAGTAAAATTGAGCTACATTTTGCTCAGATTTACAGTTCAAATTGCTGTGTAAGACAATTTCCAAAGATGAATTTTAGGAATAAAATAGTACTTAAAAAATATTCTCGTCTAACTTCAATACAAAAAGGAATTCCTATATACTTCTAACTCAGAAGACCACTCTGCTACCCCCAAAGAGCAATGAGAAATATGCATTCATGCATCCTATGAGATGAGAGCAACTTTCTTGCTTTGCCATCTATAAATACAACAATTCCACTCTAGATGCCCATGCTTAGGTTTATATCAATTAACTTTAGCCCTCTGGAAGTAGTACCTATTCCAAGGTGCTTTACACAATTCGTAGATGAAACCTGGTATTTACGCAGCAGCAATTTATCTGTTTAAGATATCTGCCTTCTGGATGGATAACAACCAGGTGCTATGAATCTCACCAATGTACCAAGTGCATCACATAAATTATTTGTTTGGATTACTGAAGAAATTTTTCTGGAAAACTAGGTCTGCTATGTAAACACTTTAAAGCTGTTAGCTGTTTACATCCCTATATCTTTTGAACTTAGTATTTTACTTTCTTGTAACAGTACAACTCCAAAATCTTTCACCTCAGGGAATACAATTGGCAACAAGTATTTCCTTCTGCCTTTCTCCTTAACACTGCTGAAAACAGACAAAGGCTTCCACCATACTGCTGTTCCTACAAGGAAAGAAGAAAGTGGCAGAAACAGAAAAGGCATCAGAGCCTCTACTGGAGAAGAAACAGAGTAGAGCATTTGATTTCACAACACAATTTGCGGCGATCAAGAGAAGCAAAAAGACATGAGAAATAATTTTTCAGCAGTAATCTGATAAAAGTCAAGCCTACTTTAGAGGCTACCCTGTTTATCAAAAGCGAAGTTCAATATTTTATGGGTATATAAATACCTCTTCGAATGCTTCTCCTCAGCTTGTTACACAGGTCAATGCGAGGGTTTTCCAAGTTGTCCTCTATGGAGCCAGGGCTTTGCTCAGGCGATGAGGGCCCTTTGCTAAGGTCCAGTGGTACTTTGCTACCTGTTGGTGGTGGTGAGGTGGCCGGGCTGTAAGTCGAGGTAGGACTGCTCACCACAGATGAAGTAGAGAGGTCTAGAGCACCGATCCTTGAATTCAGTGGCGAGGTTAATGACAGTTTCCGCGTTCTGACAGGTGAGGAAGTTCTGGAGAGTGATAGTGGAGGAGGAGAAGAAAACTTGCGACAGAGATGTGGTGACTTCCCATCAGCCAGGTACTCTCCTCTGTTGTTTTGACTCGTAGCAAAAAATAACTCCAAAGACCTGTTTGTAGGAAACAAACAATCACAAATGCCAAATAGATTGAAGTGAAAATGTTTGTGAACAAATTTTGTGCAAATCTTCATGGCATTGCAAAATCCTTATGACACTTAGTTCTCAAATCCCAGGCAGAAAGTTGAGACAGACTTAGCTAAAAACCTATATCTTATTTACAAAGGAAGAACTTCCTCTTTAGATGATTTATACAGCAGAAAATCACAGTAAAAAAAAAAAATTAAAAAAAAAAACAAAAACCAATCAATGAATGATGCCACAGTAATTCTGTAAGTTAACTGGTGATAGAAGGGAAAAATCCCACAGCTCACCTGACAGGAATGGAAGTGAAGGGCCGTCTGTATATGTCTGAAAGCTTTTCCAGTACAACAGCTGCAGTAGTAAATATGCGGTAAGTATGTAGGAAAGTGTTCAGGAAATCAATACTTAGAAATCGCAAGTCAGTTAGCCGCTCCAAAAGGCGCTCGACGCTTGCATAACGGATTTGGGGTACTTTGCAGGAATTCAGTGTTTTGCTGAAGCAGATATCAATGTCATCCCTATGAAGACGAGCATCAGATCTACACAAAAATTAAATTTAGAATGATTTACGAAAGAGGAAGAGTAATTATGGTACAGTAATGGTATCACTTCAGCTCCTTCAATGTAGAAGCAGCAAATATATATATGCATTCTTGCATTTCATCAACACAAAAAACCTCTTCATTTGTGGTGATACCTGCCTCCATTCAGTTATATTTTATACCATAGCTAAGGGAATTAAATTTTTTTTTGAAAAAAATTGATTTACATTTCAAAGTCTAATAAACTATTAATGATGTTTAATTTTCTGAAATTGAAAAGGAGGCAGAATTGTCCCCTCTTTTCTCTTTCAGGCTGCTGTGCCCTGTAGTCCAGCATTACTAGAAACTCACTATATAATGATAGAGGATTTATTGCATTTTTTTTTTAAATTGGGCTCTAGTTTTATCTAAAATAAACTAATGGACCATAGCAAAACTAGCCCTTAGCAAGGCTAAGGCTCACTTGCAAGGTAAGACTTGCCCTCTGGTTCCAAGAATTTATTTTAAAAAAAACAAAACAAAACAAAACAAAACAATACAAAAAATAAAATAAAGTAAAATAAAATAAATAAAACAACATGAAATATCTCAAACTTAAAGGCAGAAACTATGGAGAGGCTTTGCTTCTGTGAAATTAAACCACTGATTTTTATTTGGATATAAAAATCAATCAGTTACATAAAACTACTCATGGCATTTCCAAATTCAGTTTTGCATAATTTTATCCCGTTGATGGCTTAATTTGTAAAAAAATGTGATGGATATCAGATAAAGCATCAAAATCTTTTGTTTAAAAGAAGTAGATTTTCTTAGAATACAGCATCAACATATTCCACACACTTCTACACTGCATTATATAAAAGAAACAACAAAGAAAATTATTCTTTCTTAAGATGGGTCCTCAGAAAAGTGTCAATTTTTAAATTTCATCCAAAGACATCTAACTCTAAAATTTAGTTAATATGTTCTAAAAATCATCTAATTAAAATCTTAGAAAGAGAACGCCACATTTATTTATTAATTTATTAAGATTCTATATGTTTTTAGAGTTAAGATTTCTTTTTCTTGACATTCAGACTAAGACTTTGCTGTACTCTGCAATCTGGAAACGGATGAATGTATTTTAACATTCAGCAGGTAACAGAAGTCTTTACACACTGGAGAGTTCCTGGAATAAAATTGACGACAATAAAATGTGTTCTTTTCAGGAATTAAAGATACGTGCCATAACAGTATAATCGAAGGTGTTACCTTTATTTAACTTCTAAACACATACAAGGACAGGAGAGGCAATAACTACAAAAGAGGCATTTGAGAAACTGTCATGTACAGAATACATCCAAAAGACATAAACAGCCTAGGGACAGATAACAAGCAGGAAAGGAAATACTTATATCCCTCACATAAACACAGGTCTGTAGAGGATCCAGGAGATAATACTGTGTTGGAAATTTGGAAATAATATAAGGAAAATTGTTGCCTGCAAATAAAAATTATGTATTACAACAAATGAGTGAAAGAATTCAAGGATAAAGGAAGTAGATTTATGGACAAAGATGTCACCTTGATGCGATCAGTTTTGGTGGGTTTTTTTTCACAAATAAGAGAAAAAGATGAAGCACTTTGGCTAATATAACAAAAAGTCTTGGAAAATTATACTAGTCTGTAGTCATGTTCATTTTGAAGACATTTTTTGATACATTCAATAAAATTATGAGTGGTATGACAGACAAAAAAACAATAGAGAATAAAACTATTAACCTGGGGCTTATCTGAAGGTAACGTCATAAATAATACAAACATCTTGAGCTATGATCCTATACAGTCAAACACTCTACATTGAGAATTTGTCATTTTAAGTCAGTTCTTCTTTTTCAAGGAAGAGATTTGAGAAAGTTACATTTTGGGATGTGGAATTAGTTCCATGCAATATAAATGATGAAAAAAAAGAAATTAAAAGTTTGTATTTTCCAAATACACACTGTCTTTTGTTAAAACTTTATTTAAAAACAAACAAACAGACAAACAAACCAAGAAGCTATTTTGTTCACTGGGGGAAAAAAAATGCTGCACTTACTTGATCATATGTGGGACGGTGACTTTAGAATTTTCTTCAAACACTATGGTCATTAAACCATTGCACCTTATATTATCAATGCACTGTGAAAATAAACCAAAAACTGTTAAAACTCAGGGTAAAGGGACTGGCTTCCACAGTTTTCTCGTGCTAGTAATCTTAAAGCATAGCTTTTACAGAGTATGACTTTGATTTGCACATCTGCAAATCTATACATCTTTAATCAGCACAATCAACGTATTCAGCTCAGCATCTTTTTTCCAATTTTGAGTTGGGAGTGAAATTTCCTTTGAAGTTCCTTTGAAAATATTAAACATCTCCAGCATTCCCTGGATGGATGTTAATCTTAAAAAAACAATTATTCAATAAAGTTAGAATATACACAAATGGATACACCAATACCTTAACCTCTACACTGTGCAAAAAGACCAAACCCAAGTACAAACAGTTTCTAAAAACAAATTCAAGTAGTGCTCCTTTATGGTGAAACATAGCTATGAAGACACTGTACAAGGACTTCCTTGCAAACTCTTGGATCAATGTTTTGGGCTAGTTATTAGAAGCTGGAAAGATACTTCTGGGCATGATGGCAGCACACGTTGGTGTTGAAATTACAGGCTGCCCTGTAATTTCTACACAGGCTACTGTGGTCAGTAGAAGTCTACAAACTAAGGGTGCAAAAGGTATTCCTCAAGGCTCAAAGCAACTCTGTGCTGGCATCACATAGGGGCAGCTCAAAGCCATTTGGAAAACATTATCTTCTGGTTTGTACTTTTATGTAGTTAAGATACCACAGCAGCACAAACCGTGTTCTTGGAAATCAGCAGACAGTCTGCCAGTGGATTAGGCTTATACTATCTGCAACAAATATCTGCTATCTAACCTAAAAGACTCTTGTCTTTTAATACTTCCTAGTTTTATTCATAAAGTATCATACATATGTATTTCTGGAAAACCATTATTTCTTTACATGAATAAAAAAGGAGTTTCCAAAATTATCATATGCATTTACCTTGTCTTCAAGAGTAAAAATAGTTGGCTGTCTTTGGAGTATCTCATAATAATGACTGATGTTAGATTGGTCAAACAAGATAATTAAGGGCCTCTTCAGGTTTAAAACATATATATGTATCTATACATTTAAAATACATTCTGTGTAGCTATATGTGGTTCTAAATGCAGGTATTTAAGACTATTTGGAAAGTGCAGTTGCAGCAATTCGCATGATTTTATCAAATCATTACCTAAAAGCACTGAGAAAAACACATCTAATAAAAACACATAATTTTCCCCTTGTGAATTTTAACAGTCACAAAGAAGCCCTTAACACCAATCATAAAACCGTCTGAGGTAATTCAGGACTGTTATCTTCTGTCTTTATAGGCTTAGCATTTTTCACCTCCCTGACAGATACTATCCTTATAGCTAAGGAATCGGTGTAATGGGTATCTAGGACCAAAGGATAACAAGCTCCAAGTAGAAAAGGAGAGGCTTCTCAAGCATCACCAAAAACCATGCATTTTTCATTGGAGGTGTATGGTTTGCATGAAAAGAATATAAATTCAGGAAGCCTCAATAGGGACATACAGAAAAATATGGTTTGCATGTCTTCTGCATATGTAATTGAATAAGATGAAGAATTCTGCGCACCAAGATTAATGCTGTGAGTGAATATGCATACTATTCTCAATTGCAAACACAGGAAAATACTTATTTACTAAAAAAGTACTTTTTGTATTCCCTTTTTGTTAATACAACTCCTGTGTTCTCCTTAACTGTTATAGCTAGGGTTAAAAAGAGAAAACTCTGCTAGGCACAGAACTCCATAACTTTTTTATGGTGATGTTTCTGTTGGCAATGGGTGCAGTTAGAAACATAATTTAGTTTTCAAGAAAGCAGTGATCTCAACTATTTAGAAGTTCTCATGCATTATAAAAATTTTCACCCCATTTCTTCTTTCTCCAGCAGATGACAGGTGGTATGCTTCTTGTGTTATTCTGTTCTTTCTTGTTCTCTAAATGGAGTGTAAGCACTAAATCAACAATTCACATGGAGATGTTGCCAGCAATGGTAGCATCTTAAGAAATCCAGCAAATTCCACAATGATATTTATCTGATCAACTAACTATTTGTCTTGAAATTAATACCAGATAGGACTCTGATTCAGAACTATGAGAGATTAATGTACTTGTTGGTTGCATCTACAGACAAGATAGCAATAGCCTTAATTCAGATATGGTTTGCTGAAAGTTCCAATTTTTCATATCGTATTAAACTTCTGTCCCCAAACAGATTCTCATAAAACTTCATCTATGATGTTTTTAGCTAAAGCACTAAAAAAAATAGTTTATTTTATTCGTAACATTAATATAGTTTAAACCAGCCTTTTTATTCATTTATAATAAAGATACTTCCTGCACTCTGTCAGTACTTAGTAATTGTTTACAATGGTTTGTTAGTGTTCTTTTTGGTGGAAAAATGAGTTTACTTCATTTTCTTACGGCATGGGATTTGATTATTTATGTGATATGGTATCATTTGGACTCAGGTGTTTTTCAATCTGTACGAAAGTTATGAATAAAACAGCACTATCCTTCATCTTAAATCAAAACATACATCTGAATGATCTCTCTTTAAACATAAGAATGACTACCATTAGTATTATTTTTGTCATTATCCGCCATTGAGAAACACACTCCACTGATTACTCAAATTTTGAGGAAAACAGGTATCACAGCAAATCAGCTCTCAAAATATTAACACTTCTCCCTTGGATTAGTTTTAGAAATACAGAATAAACTAAGATCTCAATAAAAGATAAAGAATTCTTTAAGCTACCTGACTTATATCACTTGTCCATGCAGCCTTCTCCTGTCGTGATGGGGCTAAAAGGACAACAGTAAAGGGAGGAGCATCTGTTGGTTCAACTACAAGCTTGAAATCAAGGTGTCCAAACACTTGTCCAGAACCTTTTGCTTGACAAGTCAGAGGGGAAAAAAAGGTCAATATGTGAGACTTCATATCATAAGACACAGAAAATAATGACTTTATTTAAATTGGAAATAACTTTAAAACATCTCTCTTACAAAGAGTAAATCCATTTGGGGACACAAATCTAATTTTGTTTTTCACATACACCAAATACAGAAGAAATAGCAAACATGCATCTGTGGAAGTTGCTATACGCTAATTTTAAAGATATCAAATAAAGTTAAAAGTCCTTCGAACACTTCTACTGTGACATGCTGTCAGCATACTAGAAGTATCACTGAAATAAATGAAATTACTTTCATAATTCAAAGGAAAAACTTGCCTAAAACTGCAGGATGTAAGACAAAATGAGTAAAAATGAGTAATAATAAAACCAGCCTAGGACTATGTTTTGTTATTTCATTTGAACAATCTTGCAGCCAAGATTTGTAGGGAGTCCACGACAAAAACTTTCCACTAATTCTGCCCATTTGCTCAATCCTCATGCATTTAAGGAACCAAATTGTCTGCTGCTTCTTTTAAGACATTTTATTCTCTTTCCAAGATCTGCTGGGTGAAGTTGTATACAAAAGTCAGCAAATAATTTGTCACATTCCTTCAGTCTACTTGAAAATCCTATGTGGGATGTCAACAGCAAGAACAAACATAACAAGACACTCTTATCCGAACTGGTATGTCCGTTATTAAAACTTCTACTGAATCAGCTTAACACTGTATTCCTTTGGCTTCATGAAAAGGGAGAACATATCAATTTGCTCTTATGCAAAACAAACAAAAGGTATCAATTTTAAGAAACTAGACACTGTAATTAATACAAACAGCTGAATTCAACTTACAATCATCATCACTGGCATCAGTCTCCTCAATCAATGTGCACTCTATTAAAGACAGAACACCTCCTGTCTATGAAAACAAAGCACATTTTTTACAAATGTTGACATTTGTTGTTAGAGTTATTTTTAAATTTTGATATACCTTACTCTAAGGTTTAACATTACTCAGAGCTCTTAGGAAGACACATACATTTCATGATGTATGTGTCTCCCTCAACAACTAAACACAGACAAATCAAATATATTGCTTTTTCTTAATCCAACAAATCAATAACATATTCAAATGTGCAAAATTTCTTTCATTTTTACCACATTGTAGTTTACTTCACATACAGACTTATTCACAAGTTTCACAAAAGGTAACTATAATTTCATCTTCTCCTGAATTCAAATCAAGATACATACAAGATTCTTTTAAAGGTTCAGATATGCCCTTTTTCTTTCCAAAATACTTGAATTATTTCAGGGGTGCAGAGTGAGGAAGCATATGAACAGTCTTAATAACCTCTCAGAAATTTTTTTTTCAAATTAAAATTTTATTCAACACAATCCATTCTGTAAAATACCAACATCTCTTTATTCACAAGACAACACTATGAAAGCTTGATTCTCAACAAATATAACTCAAGTGTTCTTAGAAGAGCTTTCAGCTCATGAGAATGCAATGTTCAGGACAAGAATTGCTTTTCAAATTAATTTTATTAGAGTTCTGGAAAATATTCCTTGGTAATTTCACAGGGTTATACTGGCTGATTTATGCACTGAAAAATTGCATTCAGTGCTACATTATACAAACAGATATGATGATGTCTTGTTTCTAACTCCCACCTTATTATAACTATATGGTTGTAATAAAAAAATATAGTTAGTAAGAACTTCGGCTTGATTCTATTACTTGCAATGAGAAGACAAAGAAGACAAAGAGGAGACTGAGGGGACATCTCATATTTACAAATATCTAAATTGTGGGGGTCAGGAGGTTGGGACACACCCTTTTTCTGTGTTATCTATCCTACCCCTTGTCCTGTAAGGGGTAATGGGATGAAGCTGGAACACAAAAAGTTCCATTTCAATATAAGAAAAAACTACTTCACTGTGAGAGTGAGGGAGCCCTGGCAAAGGCTGCCCAAGTAGGATGTGGAGTCTCCTTCCTTGGAGGTCTTCAAGGCCCGCCTGGACACATTCCTGTGCAACCTGATCTAGGCTGACTTGCTTCTGCAAGGGGGTTGGACTAGATCTCTAAAGGTCCTTTCCAGCCCCTACCACTCTATGATTCTATGATTCCAAGTTAACTACCATGCATCCCCTCCCATCTGTTTATAACAACATATGCAAATCTCAGGTTAAAGTAATAAAATAGTAAAATACTGACATGTCACTGAAGCTGTGTTTCATTTGGTATATCAAGTCATGTAATGTAAAGTCTATACCTTGAGAAGATGCAGTTTTCCTCCTGAACTTCTTGTACAAATTAAAAAATGTTTTGTAAACAAGAAGCATTGCCTTTCTCCTTCTTTCTTCAAAGATAATGATCCCAGACGAACTTTACTAAGTTTTCCCCTCTCAACTGAAGGAACTTGAATAAGGGAACCTGATAAGAAAGATGCAAAATTTACAATTCTATAGTAATATTTAGTAGGCTGCATTCAATTATGATGTTAATTAATGCAAGTTTTCATTCTAGTGGGTATCAATATACATCAGCATCTGTTTGCAGCACAAGTTGATCTTCTCTTTGCACAAGTTCACTTTGTTTTTAACAAGAGATTCAAGCAAGTAAAGTCTAGACTAATATTTAGATGGCAGGATTAGATCTTACGCAGTTTAAATACACTAGTAACACACTGATCAGAAAATGAAGCTGAAAAGCGAACTGCACTTTTGAGAGCTGATAGACTTTCAAAAGATACACTACTTACAAGTTGAAGAGACAAAAAAACCAATAGAATAGGTTTTGAAGGAAAAGAGTTTGTGTGTGTGTGTGTGTCTGTGTGCAAGTGTGATGGAAATGAAGTACATTTCTATCTTCTTATCTTATGCTGCATAATTTTCAGAGCTCCACAGCTCATCTGGAAAGTGTTACCATTAAAACACTTCTGAACTAAATTGAACCTGGTTACATAAGTCTGAATTTGTGCTCTGCAGAACGCCAGCCTCTGCTCTGCTATTTCAAAACTCAGAACTAGTCTCTGACCAGCTTTTCCAGATTGTTATCACTATGTGTATCACTTCTGAATTTAGGTCTGGAGTTAAATTTGGTAGTGATATACAACTCCCTTATATATCAAAGGTAAAGATTTTACGATACAACTTGCAACCAGACAAAGCAGCCAAGACACCTCCTAATGTCATTGCCAGATGTCTGTCCTTACTATCACCCTTACACTGGCTCTCATTCCAATATTTACTAAGTAATAGACTTAAGCCAGCAGTAAACTTATGCTGACTTAGCTCCCTGATATGCCTCATTGCAAGGATGATGCAAAGGAAGTAATAGCAGTAGAACAAGATAAGAGGATAGGTATTGGCCTGCCGCTTTCAGAGATAACAAAATACTCGACAAGCATAGCTATTTCAAGATGCTAACACCAGCATCCAAACCTGAAAGAATTAGCCATGAAATATTAGACCAGTAATTCTTACTCCACATTGTAAAAAAACATTCATTCAAAGTTCACATACAAAATCTTAAACTAACAAACAGAACTTAAAGTAACTGAGAAAGCAACTGTTTACATTTTTCTACATTTAGCTCCATCTATATACTTAATTGGTCTTATTAATATATTTGATACTTAGACTGCTCAGTATAGCATAATGTACACATGTAAACCTGCAACAGTGTTCTTTGACAGCCAACTCACATTTAAACTAAATGTATGCAATGTGAACATTGGAAGAACGTTACACTCTAGAGACTTGCCAAGGTTTGGCACATTTTTTAGTTTTGCTTAAATTCTGACCAAAACCCATAAATACTTACAGGTTGTTGTACATTTTCACTGGACAAAACAGCTTACCTACCTCAGCTGTGAAAGACAAGCAAGGTGATCGTTCTCATGGTGCCGAACAGTGGCTATTCTCTGTTACATCGAGTACCCACCAGGTCCCATTGCAAGACTAAGAAGTGTGTACAAAAGTAACTTCCCATCACAAAATTCTTAGTGTCATTTTTCTCTTGAAACTCTCTGTTTTGTTTCTGCTTTGCTTCTTAGAATAATAGCATCTATAAATACAATATACTTACAGATATAGCTTTAGAGGTAGCTTTTATTTTATTTTTTAAATTTTCATTAGAATGCTTTCCAGAATATATATTCTATTCTGCTAAAATGGGCTTAAGGTTGTATGGAACTGAAAGGTTATCATTGAATTAGGTAAATTAAAATGGATTTTTTAAATGCAGAAAACAAAGATTGTGTTATCACTCTGTGATAATATTTACTGAGAGAAACACATCTCCCATATGTGTTGCATGGCTGACATCAAGCAAGGAACTCATGCATTCACACCAAGATTTTATGATTAATGAAAAGAAGCATTTGCCCACCACGTATTCTACTACAGATTTCCTCTTAAGGAAAAAATTGGTCATGATTGGGCAATGTACAGTTGCAATGAGCAAGTGAGGCTAATTTTAGAACATTTGTTAAGAGCACAGTTTGGATGTTCAGTGTAATCTCAGGAATTTTTATCCAGCTACGGACCTAAGCACTTTCAGTATTTCAGTACTGCCAGAAAAGTGAGTCTATTAAGCCTTTGTTCAACCCAAGAAATAGAATTTTTTTTTTTAAATTAACTTTTAACTTTCATGTAACTTGTCAAAAAATTCAGTTTGGCTTTCTGCATTCTGGTGGTCTTTTAATTTTACCATAAGAATAGCCAAACACCATGAACAGGCTGCTTGTTCAGAGAAGCTGACAAGTGTCTATCCCTGGAAGGAAGCAACCAAAACCTGGGTGGACATGGTACAGAGCAACCTGCTTCAGCTGATGCTACTTGAAGCAGGTGAGACTGGCCTGGACACTTTCCAGAAGTCCCTTGCAGTTTCAACTCTTCCTGAATTTTGCAGTTGTGATACATTTATCAGTAGAGGCAAATTAATAGCTGATGGCAGGAATGTCAGACAGTGTTTAGAAGCATCTAAAGGGCCTGGAGATGCCCAGTTGCCTTGGTGTCAGACAATGTTGGATTGCGGATTGTTTCCTTTAGATTCTTAAAGAAAATGTTCCTTAATTGTTTGCTATGACTTACAGCAGGCCTGATGATAAAGTGTGTATCTATGAGACAGAGAAAAGCAGGTCCTAAGAAACTTGAAGAGAAATCTCCAATTTACATTGCAAAGCACTTCCAGAAATAGTTCTTATGGCTTTAACTTGCATAGCTGAACAGAATCAGTCTCTTAGAATCTGCTTAGAATCTGCTTAGAAAAGTCAAGTACATAACATATGGCAAAGTTGTAACTAACCCTCACAAAAAAGCCTGAAAAAAGGCAAAAAGCATCTCCCCTCTGAAGCTGAAAAGAGGTTTCCTGAACCCATCTACGTTGAACAACACAGAAAATAGGAGCCTAATTGAAATTAGAGGAGACGGACATCACTGTCAAAGAGACTGCGCTGCTAGATGTGAATGGAAATGGGCTTTATATTGCTTCATTAGCTCCATTCAGATTTCTGCACTTACACAAGACCACATGCAGTAGATATTCCAAAACATACACTGTGATACAGACCTCTGTTACATACAGTCTTGTCCACTGTCCTTTGATTGCATGACTAGAAATAAATCTTACTTAAAGATTTAAGTAAAAAATATTATTAAATTAAAATTTTAATAAATCTCAACTACAAGTTTTACCTAGGTCTAACACTCCAACAGTAGTCTTTTTCAGACTGATTCCCACAGAATAAATAATAGGTTTTTAGTGATGAAATGCTGAGTACACAGACAAAATAATACTAGACAATTTTAAGAGGAAAAACCCCAACAAATACATAAATACAAAATACTGTAATCATCTTGGAAAAAAAATTTAAATTTAATTACATTGCATGTTACATGTCAATCTAGGATAATCACAGCCCTACAATTTTTGGTTGTGGACGCAACACAACAGGTTTCTATTTTTCTCAATGCCCTATTCCTAACTCTTTAAATACCTCAGATATGCACATATTTATTGAACAATCAAGTAATTTAATACTGATTATTGTACTAATAACACAGTTTCATAGCTGGGTCATAAGACTATAGAAACACTGCAGAATGGATTTCATAATGTATAGAAAGCCTATCACAGAATCGTAGAACTATTACCATTGGAAAAGATCTTAAAGATCAAGTCTAACCACTAACCTAAAAATGCCAAGCCCATCACTGAACTAAACTAAACCTAACCAAATCACATCTCTCAGTACTTCATCTATGCATTTTTTTTACATATCTCTAAGGATGGCGACTCCACCACCTCCTTGGGCAGCCTGTTCCAATGCTTAGTAACCCTCTTGGTGAAAAAGTTTTTCCTAATGTCCAATCTAAACCTCCCCTGGTGCAACTTAAACCCATACACTCACATTCTGTCATTTGTTACTGGAGAGAAGAGATTGACCCCCACCTCATTGTCCTTCAGGTAGTTGTAGAGAGTGATCATATCTCTTCTCAGCCTCTTCTTCTCAAAGCTAAACATCCCCAGCTCCTTCAGCTGTGTTCAGACATAAGACTTGTCCAAGGGAACAACCACCTTCTTGGTCCTGTCAGTCACACTATTTTTGATACAGGTCAGGATGCCATTGGCCTTCTCAGTCACCTGGGCACACTGCTGGCTCATGTTCAGCTGCTGTCAACTAACACCCCCGGGCCCTTTTCCACAAGACAGCTTTGTTGCATGGGGTTGCTGTGGCCCAAGTACAGCACCCAGGCCTTGGCCTTGTTGAATTTCTGAAGGGTCTTCCTCTCCTAAAGCAGGCCTAGGTACATACCCAGCTTGGTGTCATAAAGCTCTTTCAAACATCAAATGTTCTGCTGAGGCTATCTAGTAAAGATCTCATAAAGGAGTGCACATAAATGATGCTCCTAACCTTTCCTAAATACATTTAATGTTTTCAGATATGAAGAAGATTTTACCTCATCAAAATCCTACACTACAGATCTGTATTTATTGTCGGCAAACCCACTAGGTTGATTTAAAATATCCAGAAGTAAATGATTATATAAAGAGGAGAAAAATATGCTTCAAAAGTTTACACATTTGTTGGTTTAATATTACAGTAAATACCTCTTGTTGTACTAACTAATATAGTAGAAGTAGTCCTACATTCCTGGCAGAACAGATGCCTTTTCTTCATTACTTCTTCTTGCAGTGGCACAAGAATACTAAAGCCCCAAAATGCATTTCTCAAGAGGTTTGTTCATGTATCATGTCTACCCTCAAACCACCAATTTGAGATGTTTCCAAAGCACTGAGTAAAATCAGAAAAACTGACAGCTTTTCTTTCCTAGCAATCACTTCACCAGTGACAAAGATTCAAGTTTCTCCCACACTTTTGCCCAAGTATTGGTATCCATTGAGACTGCCATGATAACTGGCCAGGCAGCTTTGGTCTCTATGGAGCTGTAGATAATTTCCATCCCTTTGAAGATCACAGTCCAGGCAGAATGTACATTACTGTCTCATGTGTGCTGTACTGTTCATGTGTTACTGTTTTTCTTGGTTCCTGAAGAAAATCGCCCAGAAGCAGGGTTCAGCTACAGCCCCAAATCAGTTGTCATCAGGGCATTTTTTGACTTACCATCTACAGACTGTGAGTAGTCTAAAGTTGTAAGCTGTGCTCAGCATATTGAACTTTCCAGTGATGGCAACATAAGCCCTGCTGTTTTTAATGCTTTTTTAAATTATTATTATTATATAGATAGCTGCAAAGACAAACGTCTTACCTTGGCGTATAAAAGTTTGACTGGTGTCTAGCAAAATATCACAGCCTTCTACTATAGTTCTTTCTATGGCTAGATTCTTCCGGATGTTTTCTGTGTCACTAACTTCATCGTGCATCACCCTGTTAGACACAATACAAAATGCACTTTACATTCCCTGAAATGTATCTTGCACCCGCTGTGTCTATTTTCACTTGCACTTACAGATAAAGTAGCTGAAGTCCTTTGCCACCTGCTACAAAACAGATGTACACATGCCGTACATCATCACTCTAGAGCCAGTTTCTTGCCTTTTTTATTCCCTTTCAAATCGTTGTTGTAATCATTATTTTCAGCAGTAGAACCAATGTTTTAAGAGTATTCCTAAACACATATGACAAATGCCGCCATGCTCTAAGTCCTTTATAGCTGACAGAACAGTATTTCTTGATCCTTAACAGACTAGGCTGCCAGAAACCTAGTAATGTTTCCTAGCATCTTGTATTGGTTATTACACGTCACAGAGCCCCTGCCCTTGACTTTTAGGTTCTTAAGCTGCACTGCCTCAGTTCAGGTCTAAATGTGTCCTTCAGTTCCCTCTTGCCTCTTATAAGAACCATGGCCTTGATGGTTCACTGCTTACTTTTTTGGGTTTTGGTTTTTCGGGTGGTTTGTTTTTTTGTTTTTTTTTTTCCATAGGCATGCTCCCCTGACACAGAGAAATACAGTTCTTTTCAAATCTGAAACCAATCCAGAAGTTTATATGATCATGTGACATATAATGTTTTCTTAAACTGGGAAATCTTAAAGCACTATTTGAAAGCTCCTTCTCCCTCAGAACTACATTAGAGGGATGGAAATGAGTCATAGAGTTTTATATTTATGGTCTGTATTGCCTGTCTGATAAGCAGAGAAGGATCAATCAGTTTCAGTCTCCAATTCAGAACATTTAGTGACAAATTAGTTGGATCCTGACTTACAAGATGAAGCAAAGTCAAAGCTGATTGATCTACTTGTGCATATAATGCTGGCTAGAGAAACTCTGTGCTTTCTTTGAGTGGGAAGGAGACATTATTTCTTTCTGTTTCAGATGGAGTCAGAGCACAGCAGAACTTGCTGAACACTGCACAAGTCAAATCCAGATATTTATGTAAAAGAAATTGTCTGTCCAGGTCTTAAAGAAGTTAGAGAAGAGGTGGCACAATGTGACCTGACTCAGAAAGCTGTCTCTGTAAAAAACACAGCAGGACAAAAAGGAAAAAATAATAAGCTCCAAATTAACGAGTAGTTTTCACAAGATGGCAATTTTGTCTTAACAGAAAAAGAAAACTGAGCAGACAAGAGCATGCAATTAAGAAAAGCTATGAAGTGATCCCTACTTTACAACTAAGTATTCTGCAAGTACATCTTTAGTGAATACTCCAGATAGCCAAGATTTACATCCTGGACTTCACATAGCATTTCCCTGTTCACAGCAGAAAACTATGTTTCACAGAGGTAACAGCTAGATTTCTGACTTGGCTGACAAAGAGGAACATCTGAGAATGGTCCAGGAATTGACAAAGAGCTTCACTTTGCAAGTTTCTATAGTGAGCATCAGTTTTCAAAATATACGTTTACTTCCAGTTTATGCAGCATTATTTGAAGCATGTGAAAAATTACACTCTTTCAGTAATGCATATAAACTATAATGCTGAGCACTCAGTAGTTTTCAAGACTGATTCATGTTGACATAGAGAACCAGTAATGCCCTTCTTCTTTAAACTAGGGGGAAAAAACTCTCAAGGTAAAGAAAATTGCTTTGCTTATAAACCAGAGGAAGATGGTTCCTATAGCAACCCCTATCCTCCCCTACTCAAAATATGAGACACTTGTAGATTTTTATTAGCCAAAAAAATGACTGAAGCATCAAATTACTAGGTTGGTGGGGTTTTTTGAGTTTTATCATTATCTTTGGTTTGGTTTGTTTTTGATCCGGTTCTTTAAAATAATTCAAAAAGGACAGAAACAAACCAAAATTTAAAAAAAAAGATATTTTCATTTTAAAACCTTTGTTTCAATATTATCAAACATATGGTAGAAAACTCTTACCTTGAAAGTTCTTCTAGTTTGGATTTAGCAAATTCAAGGCTTTTTCGTTCAACATGTTCATGTGGTGTGTGAGCCAGAAGTTCATGAAGTGTTATAATATATCTAGGAATCTTAACACAAATCAGGTATAAAATCAGTAAATTCTTAAAGGAATAATTTCAATACAACTTGTGGTTAAATATTAAATATAGATTTGGTTAAATCCATAGCTAGATACATACATACATTCTAAATACACTTACTGTCAAAAATATTGAACTTTAGGGTGATACAGAGACCGCATATGCATATGTATTTTTTCAGTTTGAGGAAGTGCAAGACGTATTTATTACATTTTAAGGAAAACATTGGATCAGAAGAAGACACAAATACAATATTAAATTTCATTATTTCATTCTGCTATCCAAGAGAAAACTTCCTGAGAGATGCACATATACCTTCCCTCAATTTTAATAGATTATGTGTATTTAAAGTCCTTGTGACTTTGAAAACGACAGTTGGCCTTGTTAGCATTTAGCTCAAATTCACATTGCACCAAGAGATATTGAAGAATATGTATTATTGGAATATGAAAGACCACAGGGTAGCATAAGGACCCTGAACTATTTATTGTTATTTAAAGCATCTTAGGACTTCTAACAAGAACCAAACGATACTGCAACAGAACTTGCCCTTATAGAATAAAATCTACTTAGGAGAAGAAGACGTGGCTTCTTATGCTGAAGTAAAAAGTCTTTAGCAAGGATGTTGTCCATCAACAAAAAATTTTCAAAACCAGCTTAAAGCTAAAAAATGCATTGTTACAGATTCTAACAGCCATTTAGGCTAATATGAATGAAGAGCACTAAAAGAAGTGTCACTGGCAACCCTTTTTTATTTCTTTGACTCTCCTTGATTTGCCAGTAACCAAACAAACAAGGGGTTCATCATTCTCTTGATGTGCAAAGTGTAGTTATGTGTAGTTAAATGTAGAAGACACAAAATCATCAGACCAAGGTTTCATAGACGTCTATAAACATGTCCTTCATTCATTCTCCTTCATTCACACCTAATGAATTCCCCTTCAGAGTAAACTGTTTCATTCAACATACCCCTTCAACATACCTAAGATTCTGAACAGAGATAAATCAATATAGTTGGAGAAAGGATCTCTCCAGGCAGAGTTTCAGTGTAATGTCAAAAATGAAATAAATGAAATAAATTAAATATTAAAGGAAAACCACATAAATCTGTATGAGAGCATTTTCAGTTAAGCAAGAAGAATCTTCCACCAATTGTAATATCAGTAACAAAATTAATCAACCAAACATTAAAAACAAATAGTCACAAAAAATATACAGAGACTACCTGAAACATGGGATAAGTAAGGAAAGTTTCCAGCATTCGCCCCTCACATGCTGGGTTGGCTTCATATTGCTTCAAGAGTTTGTCAAAATCTCTGTTTTGCTTACAGTTTGCCAGTACTTGTAGACTATATTGATGATTCCGAACAAATTCTTGATATATGTTCAACATTGGCAGCAGAATGTCAAATAAGTCAGCTAGAAAAAGTCAAAAAATGCTTTTTTTTTTTCTTCCCAGCTACTCATCTATTTAAATATATCTTTAAAGACAGTACTATGTTCTATGGAAGTGAATTACTATAATCAGTTCTGTTTCCAATATGTTGAGATTTTAGAAACATTACACTTGGCTCTTTTACCTGCCAAAACAAGGTTGTTCTGATTAGCTAATAATCAGACAATTTCATGGAAAATTCAGGGGCCCATGTCTAATCAATGCTTAGGGCACAGACATTCTCAAATATCAACTGGAAGACAGTCATTACTGCCCACATGGAACTCCCACTACACTACATTTTCTGCTGTTAGTTCTGGAAATGCTTTCCATTCAAAAAGGACTTTAAAACTGAAGTCTTGTCCTCAAAAAACAAAACAAAACCAAACACAAAAACCCCACCTCACTGTAATTCCAAAAATAAATATTGTACCCCTAAAGAAAATACAGTAACTTACCTAGGATTAAGGTAGGCCAATTAGCTATTCTTGCTTTTAAGCCTTGGTGAAATATCTCATGAAGAAACATGATTGTTTCACTGAAACACAAGTATTTAAACAGAAAAAAAAGACAAATCAGGATTTATTTTCTGATTAATAATTCACAGAGAAACAGAACTTCCTGGTTAGTAGTATGTATTGTACTTTGCTAGAAAAAAAAATAGGAGATAGTTATTATTATAGAATCACAGACTGGTAGAGGTTTGAAGGAATCTCTAAAGATCGTCCAGTCCAACTCTCCTGCTAAAACAGGTCTACCTAGATCAGGTCACACAGGAACTCATGCAGGCAGGTTTTGAAAACATCCAGAGAAGGAGACTCTACCATCTCTCTGGGCAGCCTATGCCAAGGCTCCCTTTGTCCCCTCATCGAGGTCATTGATGAAGGTATTCAGTAAGATTGGCCCCAGAATCAACCCTTGTGGAACCCCACTGATCCCAGGCCTCCAACTCAATTCTGTGCCATGCTTCTTTTCATTGCATTGCTTCAAATTTGTAGCGACATATATCGAATAAACATATACATTTGATGTCGAAAGCATATTTTAGATGTTTATGTCTTTTAAATAAAAGCATCTATTAAATAACATGTTCTATACAGTTTAATTAATAGGTTTTCCCAGAAAGTCCTTGACAATACATTTAGTAGTATAAGAGGACCAAAAAAGCAGAAATTTCAAAGACGGGAACAGTCATCTACGTTCTTGCTTGCTGTTTAAGACCTGAAGTTTAAAACTTCTCTATAACATGAACCTTAATGTTGTATTTTAGCTTATGAGGTCAATAGAAGTAGAGGACACTCCAGCTGTAAGGGAAACCATAAAGAGTACAGTGATTATAAATGAGCTGTGAAAGGGACACCTATCTCATAACTAAAGGAACACACTCTATTTGGGCCAGAATTGGATGCAATGCCTATCCTGTATCAAACATTAGATGCCTGCTGGCTTAGTTGTACATTGCATTACCATAGTACTTTGATGCTTAATGCAAGGAACAATTCTTTTTGTAGGATATGAAAAGAGAAGTGAGAGAGAAGAAGGCTCCTTAGGTAGGACAACAGAAAAGGGTGAATTTGATGTACTCATCCTCAGGGTCTTATTTGGATCATATAAGGCCACTAAGTCAAATTTTGCTCTCTTAAGAGAAAAAGAAACAGGAAAGGTGATAGAAAATTATAAGAACTGCTCCAAGATGTACAATTTGTCCTTTTCTTCCTCTAGCAGAGAAAGAAATAAAATGCAAGGAGGCAAAGTGGTCTAGCTGGTTTCAAACGGCATTATCAACTGTATCTTGCCTTTTGCCCCTGGAAATATAGTCTACCTCAGTGACATAAACTACATCAGAGAAAAAAAAAACCCACCAAGTGCTAAACCTCACTACTGTAAACTGAAGCAGAAAGGGAAGAAACAGTCAGAGAATCCCCCACAAAAGCAAACAAAATATCCCATACCTGTTGAGGAAAATGCTACTAACATCATCATGACTGATAGGTGGCTTCTTTGAACTTGCAGCCATTCTTAAGGGCCTCAGAAAACAGTTCACAAGAACATAAAGCTGATGCACATATTCAGACTCAGCCTCCACCATGTTAAAAACTATCTGATTCCTTTTTCTCATACTTTCTGCATGGGGAGAACAAATATAATCTTGGACAATAGTTTTCCATTTTCTTCTACATAACCAGCCCCGCATAAAGCTCTGGACCTAAAAATGGACCAAGCAGAAAAGAAGAATAAGAAAAAATAT
>WBNH01006774.1:0-19637 GCA_013401255.1 Urocolius indicus | reverse complement strand
TTCTGTGATTCTATGATATGCTATAGTGTCTAATAAAGGGAATGACATCTGTATATACAGATACTTAAGTATCTGAATGAAGACAATTTACTTTCATTTTCCAATCATAAGAAAACCATAAGCCCATATTTTAGGCCTAGTGGTCTGGAGAGTGTCAGCTTGACTAGAATTAAATTTGATGTGTGTATTTCTGTCTCAAAGTTCAAGATCCTAGCAACACTTCAGATCTGAGCTCTGACTCAGCTCTTTGTACAACAAATGTCTCACCAGCACAAATAACTATCAAAGACTGATCCAGGAGTGCAGAAAAAAAAGAGAAATCTCTAAGAATCAAGCAGTGGACAGCCTTCAACAGCCCAGGCCAAAACTGGTATCTCAGTATTTAGCTTATGTGAATTTCTAGGTTTAGTCCTCTTCAGTTCTTTCCTCTTCAGCATCTTCAGTGTCCTCCTTTTGTTCCTTCATGTCATGGCTTTTTCTTGGTCATTTACTTTCTTTTCCTTGCATTTGATTTTGTGTAAATCTTTGCACTGACTGAGATGTCCTTGGACCTCCATATGCAGGCTACGTGTGTGTGCACCTTGCTCTTCCCAGAGACTTTACTCCACATGCCCTTGATGGTGGCTCTTGCAGCAGATCTGTCTCACCTGCCTTGTCTTGACAGTGGCCACACATAATATACAAGTTTTGAGTTGACCTTGGGTGTTTTTAATAACATGAAGAGAATGCCTTAAGTGTCCATTTGGTGTCAGTAAATGATCCCCCTGAAGAGTACATTCAATAACCACACTCGTGTGTCTCACTTTCCCAAGCCCCAGAAATGAAATTGCTCTCCTTCAAACCCCAGGTGCCTTGGCAGTCCCACAAAACATGGTAGCTGGTGAGCACGGCCACATGAACAACACCTCAGGTACACAGTCTCTCCTCACTTTTCTAACAAAGTTTTTCAAATTTCAATTGAAAATTTGGCAGGTCTTGAACACAAAAGCCAAGGGATGCTGAAGAGCTTTCAGCACATTCAGTGCTTTTCTCTGTGAAACTAAAACTGTCCTACAGGTGCCTATGGCTAGTCCAGTGCCAAAGTGGGTCTGCCTTTTCATTCTATAAGGCAATCCTAGTGCTCCTTATCAAACATATATTCCTGATATCTTCTCTTGTCCAAGATGACAAAGAACAGGAAGTGTCCGTTTTACAGAGAAAAACCAGCTTTTTAATGAATATATGAATACAACAGATGATCTCTAAAGGTTCCTTCCAACCCTATCGTTCTATGATTCCATGATTTGCCACATTCCTCTTCAGTCTTCTCTTTCCTAAACTGAACCACTCCTGTGCAATTCTTGGCCATTCTCTCAGACATCAAATCAGCACAGCACCTTGATACCTCCCTGCAATTTCTCAAAACACTCCTCTCTAATTTTCAGTTCTGTAATAAATGCAACAGGTAGTCTTTGGAAGCAAGTATTTATCCTTGTCTTTGTTCCATGCCCTGTTATCCCCAGTTCTATGTGTCTATCCAGCCCAGAAAAGTCTAAACAAGCAAGAACTAGGTTGAGGAGTCTCCTCTTCTGCACAAGAAAGAGTCTAATTCTCCTAGATACGACTGTCAAACTAAAATGTGTTGCAAGCCAGGCCCTGGCCTTCTGCAGCTGGAAATGGGAGGAATGGGATGTAAATCACACTAGATGGCTGGATACTGATGAAACTCTGACAATACTGAAGGAGCTGAAGATCCTGTAAGGAAATTGTGAAAATAGCTAATGTTCCTGTGAGGCATTGAATCCCCTTCCAAGTCTCGTTCTGCTTATGCTACATATCTCCTCTTTCCCCTCCTGTGGAACATCTTTTTTACCTGACGAAGACCAGCAGCCCCTGTCACACAGCCTTGGAGATCATAAGCTGCCATGAAACTTCAAACTGAGGATATGTGGTTTATGGGGAAAGCTTAGAGGAAGCTTGCCATGACTCCTGTCTTTGGAAATAGCAAACTTCTGTGTTTAAATGCTTCTAGACCTCCTACGTAATTGTTTTTCTCACGCAGACACATGCATGTGATTTTGGGTGATGCACAGACACATATCACAGTATGTCAGAGAGTTAGACAGACTTGAAGCTGGATATGTAGACCTGAGTGAAAATCCCAGTCTAGAAAAACGTTTGGGAGACTGCACTGCTTTTTTCTCCTCAGGTTGGTAGAGTGACATTTCTGCCTGTGAACCAAAGGACTCGGTACATTAAAAAAGTCCCTGAATCATAATTGAGCAAGCGGATGTTGCTGTGAAAAGTGCTTACTTGTAGAGATTGCCCCAGAAAGTGTCAATACCAGCCTCAACTCTTCTGGTAGGAAAAAGAAAAGTACAAATAATAGCTCATTTTCTGGAGAAAATGATAGGCAATAAAAATACTCTCAGTGTTCACAGCACACTATAAAAACTGACAGATAAAAAAATACACCCTATTAACCTGTCAAGCAGCTCGTGTTGCAGCAGGGAGAAAACATTAAGCTCAGGAGCTCCTCCTGAATACCTCCAGTACTTTGGGAGAACTGGCAAACATGAAGTGCAGCTCACGTGAAATTTGTGGGACTTTATCAACCACACTAACTACAGGAAAGGACTGAATGAGCAAAGTTGGGCAGAGAGAATTGCAGCTTAATTCAGCTCCAAGATGTGCAAGTTTACCTCTTTGCCTACAAAACTCCTGTGAACAAATTAACCAACTTATTTCCTGTTTTAAGATTTCTTGGCAAGGCAGCAATCGTAATAGAAATTTCCATGTCAGAAGGAAACCCGCAAGTAGTGAAGCATGCAAACAGGGAAAAGAACAGTAATTCATAGATTTTAAGTTCAAGAGTTTGTTTTGACTTTTTTTTTTTTTTTTTAATCAATTTTAACCATTTCCAATGTATCTGATCCCAAAACTCATATGGTAGCAGAAATAAAAACCTGGTTGGTTTTAAAGGAAAATCTATTCAAGTAGTATGTTTTGTCAGCCTGGCCACAATCACATTATTAGCTGGAAGCAGAGCAGGGAGCTGTGTATCTTTTTTTCTTTCCTATCCAGGCTAGGAGGTGATCATCGGGGGAAACTTTGGGAACAGTCAGGGGTCTCCCATGCAAACATTCAAAACTCTTAGTTCAGATCTTAAGGGAGAACCTCCAATAACAGATTCCTGAAGGACAGTAGAGCAATTTAAAAGATGGTACCTCTAATTAGCAAACTTCTAATTAGTACCTCTAATTTCCCTGTAGGGCAGAGGGGCTGGAGGCTCTGCTAGCTCACATAGACATGCTGGCTGTTCTTATTTGGGTACATACTTTCCATGTAAGCCCCAGCTTGCTGATCTTAGCTTCAACCCTGTGACTCAAAGCTATTGTACTGAAAGGATTTAGTTTCAGTGTTGGGATGGCAAGGTCTGGCTTGGCTGTGTAGGGCTGAACTCGCTGAGGAGGGAGAAAAGGAACTGAAGTGAGGACTGGGAAGAACACACTCATCAGCTACAAAAGATTACCCTTCAGCCTCTGTAGTGCTCATGAGGCAGATGGGTTTTATCCTGCATTGCTGGAAACTACCTTTAGTCCTTGCTATCTGTGCTTAACCTTCTTCCTCTCTAACTGCTGCCAGTCTTATACCCATAAGGGAAGTCCTTCACACAGTCCTCTCTCTAGAACACACTGCAATTTGACTTTATTACCAGTTTCTGTTATCTGTCACTGCTGATGCATTCATATGGCCAAGGCAACATGCAAACAGAGCAGCATTAACCTCCTCTCCTCTCAAGCGAACATAAATTGGTGTTGGCCTTTTCCAGTCAAAGTGACTGAAAGAAGGCTCTGTCTTACTTTTGTATTTAACCTCCCACTCAAACAAGAGTGATGATTGTAATGTGCAGAACAAAGGCTGACCGTTTGCAAGGTACCGTAGTAAGGAGTCACCTTTTTGAGTAAGCTCTGGAAAAATCACTCACTTCTTCAGCCAACAGATGAGAAGCATGCATTCAGCCCCTAGAAAACTGCAACAGGCAATTCTATCCACAACATCCTGAAAGACAAGGACAGTTGAGAAACACTGGAGAGGAGCACCAAGACTACTGGATGACCCAACCTGACTTCTATGTGAATTACTGCTGATACCAGTGACTCTTGCACAGCACATGCCCCCCATGCTACCTAAACACTTTATGAGACTGGACAACACCCCTTGTCAAGTTCTGATGCTGTTATACACTGTCCCAACAGTTTCCTGGCTTTGACTTCCTTCTATTTTCATTTTAGAGCAAGTTCACATTAATAACAGAGTTTGGGCTGTGTGTTCTCATTATGAATGAAAATCTGCTCTCTAAAAAAGTAATCAAGCAACACATTCTTGCCTGAAGCAGCATTATAATGGAAGAAAAGCTTTGTGTGCATGTTACTAAATATCATCTCCTTACAGTTGCACACTGCTTCCATTAATAGAGTTTTCTAACACTCAGCCATGCTGATAAATGTCATTTTTTCACTATAATGAGGAAATAAGGACATTTTGGATAGGTGTTGGTCTATTTCACATGCCTACAAAATACATTGAAAAATAAAATTGGAAATTCCTTCTATTCTCTATCACCATACATTTGTGTTTCCACCATAGAACAGTAGATTTTCCAGGCTTGAATCCTCACATCTATGAACCTGCATCTTCACTACCAATCAGAAAAATGTATAGAGATACGGTAATACTGTACCCAAAGGAGCTCAGATCTAGGGGAGCCGAAGATTGTTTTGTGGTGTGAAGAGCAGTTAATTGATCTCTTTTTTCTAACCAGGTCTAATCTGTTTGCCTAGCAGGGTAACTTTATTTATAACCATTTTGTTATTTGCAATGTGCTGAAAGACAGGAAAAGAGTAAGAGTGAAAAGCTTAATTCCTTCTATTGAAACAATGATTTTCTTACACCCCTTCTTGTCAGGAATGGGAGAGTTCATTCACCCTGCCACAACCAACATGTTACACATCTTTCTAATTGTGGCCATGGCTGCTTCTCTCTTCCAGGTAAGGCAAAAAAATAGCCCCTGGCTCTGACAGCTAGGCACTGAACAGAAGTATAAGCTATGACCCACAGCATCCCAATTCTCTCCCTCAACCCTTGGCTCACTCCCAGCCTGCAGATACAGACAAGAACTAACCCAGAAGGTATTGATAGGGCTAAATTTGGAGAAGCAATAAGCAGTGGGGTTCCTGGTACCTGAAATCTAGCTCAGCAGATGCAATAAAACAATGCTGCTTCACTCTGCTTCCATATGCAAAAACTGTACACCTCCCACCCCCTGAGTATGTGCATCCAACCAAGATATCACCTTAGACATAATAACTACGTGAGCAGCCGAATTTGATCTGCCAGAGTGAATGCCGGATGCCAAATCAAACAGAGAGAAGTACAGAGAAATGTCCAAAGGAGCTTTGCACGGCCCCATCTGCTGCAGCCTCAAATGTGGAAGAGACTCATGTTTTTGCCTTCAGCCAACCCGGCCTCTCCCTGCACCTGCACTGCAGACTGCCAGAGAGCTGCACATAGGAACAGCACAACAGTGATCATCACTCCTTCCCTCCCTTCTTTGCTCAGCTTAGCCACTTCCATTCTGCAAACACAAGACAATTAGCAGCTTCCAGTAGCCAATGTCCCCAAATAAAATACTGCAGCTGTTGGTACCATGTGGAATGGCACATCACAGTAACACTTTCCAGGACACCTATGTTATAGAATCGATTGTGGCATGCAGCTACACTCCAGCTTTGCCAACCCACAGATGAGAAGTTACTTTTACTGATGACATCCTCCCACCACCTGATGGCTGTGTCCTTGCACTAGAAAAACATAAGCTACAAAAGTATAGCTGAAAAATAAATTCTTAATAAGGGACTGAAAAGTCATTTTAGCATTTCAAATGCAGCCTGTATAATAAAGAAAATAGAATCTGAGCAAGGTAAACATCTGAGGAGACTACCTAAGCAAATAAAGCAAGCTCAGGAACTGAATGAGAGCAGCATATGATCAGGGAACTTACATATCTATTGGACAAAACTGGCAAAATCAAAGAAGCCTTTACATACCAAACTCTGAACTACTCTGTGTTTGTTATGGGATCAAAAAAAATGTGAAACTAAGTATGAAGTGGGGAGAGGAACTTCATTTCATCGTCTCAAGTCCTTCATTCCCACAGTCTGTTGCTTCTGTAGCATTAGTAAATGGCCTAAAGCAAAATTTTTCACAAGGAGGAGCTAACTCAGTGTGGATCAATCCTCCAAGGCACACCTGACATTAAAAATATCCTAACCTGTTAAATGCTAAGAACCATTCAAACCTTCATTCTGGGGCACAAAAAGAGGTGTTTGCTTGAGTTGCAGTGAAACTCATCATCCCTCCCACAGTCTGTCTATGGTTAATCACTACACAGTGATTTTGCATGGCATAACAGAAAACCTGCCTAAAGCTCTGTCCAAAAGGAAGTGTTACAGCACTCGTGGCAACTATTTTATCAGACAAATACGCTTGCTAAATTCAACTCACAAATAGTTTCCATCTCCCTGAAATGCCATTTCTCTGTTAGTTTACTACTGATAATAGTTTCTCTGCTCAGGTTCTCCAAGCTGTCCCACAAGGACAGGGAAAGAGAAACAATGTGAAATTCAAACCTGGCTCTGAAAATATGCACTTCCTTGGGAGAGAAACTGGCGAGCTGCATTGGGCTTGCCAGAAAGTCACCTAAAAAATGGTTGAAAAGATAAACTGGGGTTAGAACGGGCACTGGGGAACAGATGGATCTTATCCTTTAGCAGCACGATGCTGCACTACCCTGGGGGTCAGCAGATTATCCATTTGACCTGCTGCCCAGGAAGACAGCCATGAACTGGGGCCCTGCTCTCCATCAATGCTATACCATCTCCAAAAAGCACTCATAGAAACTCAATGTGTATCCTCAGCACCTCCCACTCCCTTATCTCTATCTAGCAGACACACAAAGGAGCGATTACCTGGAGTTGTTTCAACCCAGCTACATATGAGTCAGGCCTCCAGCCTGCTAGTTCAGGAATCTGCTTTTAGAGTGTAGTGCATTTGTCAATAGTCTCAGCAATGGGAATTGGCAGCAAATACTGCAGAACATTTCAGTAGAGGGAAGGACAGTGGTGGCAGCCTGAAAGTCTGTTTGGTTTGGTTTTGCATTTCCTAAACAAAATATCCTTAATTTCTATTTTTCTTTTTTTTTTCCCCCCCCCAGTACAGGTGGATTTTGTCCACAGTAAAAGTTTGCTCATTACCAGAGACAATCCTCAAACAGAATAAAATCAGTAAAGAACCTGATCGAAATGGAGGCTGATACAAGTGAATTCAAAGGCAGATCTTTTTTTCACCATCCTTCAGCCATGACATGCTAGGAAGGAAAATCTCCAACACTTTGAGTAATATGATTTCACTGGCTCTTCTGGGCAGATATTGGAGTCTGACAGTCCATCCATAAGTAACTCTTCTCCCCAGCTTGCCCTGTACAAAGGTGTTACCAGAGTTTTGCAGCCCTGCTCTTCCAGGACTGTGGGACAGCCACCAGGATCTGCAAGGGCAGAGGAGTGATTTGCAAACACATGCACTAACCAGCAGGAAAACACACACACAGGATTCTGAACCTTGATAAAGATGCTGACATGGTATAGATAGCAAAGAGATGGTAGGGAAGGTTAGCTCAGGTAAGGCCTATATCATTGCCCGCTCACTCTTTAGGGCATCACATTCTGCAATACCTGAGGCTCTCTCACCACAGGCACATGACATGACTGTCAGACAGCACTTGCTGGTGGTGCTGGGCTCACAGTCCATGCTACCCATCCACCTTTCAGGTGTCACTGCGCACAGCAAGCGAGCTCAGGCTCTGATGCCAAACAGCATGTAAGCCAAGGCTCGAAGCTCAGCATATGTTTCCTATCCACCCCTGCATGCCTGACTACCCCACCACACGCATGCTTGACATTTCCTTCCAACCAACGTTTTCCACTTCTGATGAAGTGATATTGAAATAGCTATGCTATTTTCCCCCAGTCATCCAGGGCCAGCTTTAACATCACTGCTGTCTTATTGGAGGTGTCATCTAAAAGGTTTCGTGAGTCCATGTCTCTGATTTATCTGGGCACAAATAGGAGAGATCCCTATTTATTTCTGCATGTTCTGGCCAAATTAACACTTTTCCCAAGAGTTCTTTCTCATATCACTATTTCTTTGTGGAAAAATAAGAGAACTTGATATAAGAGAAAAATAAGAGAACTTGATAAAAAGCAGGACTCATGTTGAGAAGCGCTCATGGGACATCACCACACAGTGCCAGCAGCTCTGGCACAGCCTCTGGGTTCTTCCAGAAGCATCCGTTTTGCTCATTTCAGAGAAACACCCCCTAATCCTGCATCCTTAGCTGGGACTGCTCGTGAAACAAGAAAGTCCAGATTTCATATTTGGTTGCCTCATATGGGAAATAAAATCAGCCAGAAGGACAATGGGGGAGCAGTGCTCAGTGTAAAATCTCTTTCCCTGGTGTTTGACATCTTTATGATCCTCTCTGTGCAGCCAGAAAAATTACCGAGCAGACTACAAACTCGGTCTATAACATGCTCCCGTCACTGCTAACACAGCAGTATACCTCAAACATAAATAGGTGATGCAAAGGCAGGGAAATGTCAGGGATATCATGATGAAATCATCTGAAGAAACAAGAGCTGCAATTGCTGAATTTGCTGTAAATAAAAACCAAGGCACTTCTCAAAGGAGCTGAAATACCTTCTGCAAATTACATGTGAAACATAGAGGGGACAGAACCAGAAAGAAATTAACACAGACTAGCTAACCATATAATAACTAATATACATTAATAACTCCATCCAAACCCAAGAAAAAAACCTCAAAGATTTACAGGAGGACTATCTCAGAATCTAAATGTTTGAAAACCTAACTAAAATATACAGAAATCACTTTCAGACTGAAAATGTATTCATTTTAAAGGAAAGAGGCTGGATGAGAGAATTGAATAATTTTGGAAGTAGAGAAATGAAAGAAGTCTTTGCACAGATTTTGTGGTGTCTAATAGGGCCATACCTTTTCTCTAGTCTTTTCCTTACTAGGAATATTAGTAGGATGTCACTTTCCTGCTTAACCCTGTAAGATCCTGCTGTCTCTTCATCTGCTGCCTCAGTGTAAAATTTCACTGAGATGAGTTCAGTTCCAAAGTTTTGGCCCTTTCCTAATCAGAAAAAGTTCGCAAGATTTCCCAAAAAAATCCCTTTGGGAGGCCTGAATCTAACAACCCTTCAAAAATGTCATTAAAATGTATAAGGCTGCTGTAATAACTGTGCCCTGCTTTCCAGGAACTTACTGCCATTCTTTCAACCTGAACACCTGTAAGAGCACGTGTTTGACTGTACAAATAACCAATGGCCACCCCACAAAGAGATCCCATTGCTTTGACTTTTATATATGTTCTTTTAATTAAATGGAGAGCAGGTATGTGCTGCTGAACTTAGTATATTAATAGTGCTGGATTAGACATCATGCAGTAGAAGGAGTGCTGCTGCCAAAAACTGTAGGGGAAAGCCAAGACATCAATTAAGCTGTTAGTTACTATTATTAGGATCATTCTGATTTAAAGCAATCCTGTCAGAATGTGTATCATAACTAGGGCAAAATAAAGGAAGAAACACAGCTAAAAATCAGACTTCCCATTCAGTTTGCTGCTCTAAGTGCCATTGGAACACTTGGAAATATCATTCACTGGAGTCCAAGGAAAAAGCTGAAATTGTAACAAGCAAGTGTAGACTTCATCTATGGGAGGCAAATGACCTATTTTGCTGATTTCCTGCAAGTATGAAACCAGATTTGATGTTGCATTGTTATTGACAAATGACCTTTAAAAATGAAACACCAGTGACTTTTCCAAGTCATTTGTAGTCTCTATAAAGTGGAAGGATTTGAGATGAATGACTGGTAACAGGAGATGGATTTGAGCACTAAATAAATGTAAGTGGATGGAAAAAGCCAGCAAAATGAAAAGAAAAATGGATTATCGGAGAGCCTGACAGGAACAAGACAATGCCAAGAAAACAAATGAGATGTAATAATGAAATCAAGTTTTGCCTGTGATGCTTCAGTCTATACCAAAACAAGGTTTATTATGCTTGGCAGTGGACTGCAAGACAAGAAAAGTGCAGCAGTTTGAAGAGAGCTGTTTCTTTTTTCTCTGGTCTGGCCTTCATCGGAACACAATGACAAAGATGTATTTCCTAGAAGTATGTATCTTCTAACTGTAGATAAATACTAGAGATTCTCAAACTTGTTCCTGATCAAAGTTCAATCAAACTGCTCCCCTGTTCCCTTACAGGCACAGTGACCAGCCTCGCAGGAGAGACTTCACTGCCTAGGCCAAGAAGGATGAGATGGCAGCTTAGTTGACACATGTACCATGGTAGTCCCAAAACGCTCCATTTATCAGCAACAAACCACAAGCCTCTCAGAGTACCACACTGATGCCAAAAGGCCCTGACAGCCTCTCCTTCCAACAATGTGAAATTGCTGTTAGTGCTAGCATGAGAAAGAACTTTCCACTTAAAAAATTCAGGCACTACCATGGCAGAAGCAAAGCCATCCATTTACCTGCAACCAATCGGCTTCAACATATTAGTGTTTTAAGTCTATTTTTGCCAAGAGACACAAGAGGCCTGGACAAGTTTGACCGTGACAGTCTGGAAAAACATCTTAGTGTGAAAGGGAAAGGCTGACCTTACAAGGAGCTATGGCAGCAGGATTTCCAAGCAGAGAGACAGCGTTTCCAGAGAGACAACTGAGAACAGCCACAGTTCACAGGCTGAAGATAAGGAACATATTTTAAGTGTTGCACTGGAAATACATGACCTTGCTGTTGTGAGGAAGCAAGGGTCTGATCCAAAACCCCTCAAAGTCAATGGAACAATCTCAGACTTTGCTGGATCATCAAAATGACGAACACAACAAGGTCTAGCTGTGTGCCTTCCTGTGCTCTGCCACTTCAAAGTGAGAGGAGGCTGTGACAAGACACCCACTCTGAGATTTTTAATCCTCGTATTTATTCTGCGTATGATTGCTTATATAATTATATATAATATAAATGGTTGTCTAATCCTTAGAGGACATGTCAACTCCACCTAAAATAGGCTGAGTAGACACTGTCTATCAGGTATCTTTTTTTCTTTTTGCAAAGCTTTTTTTCCTTCCTGTAGCAAATCAAATGCAGAAAGCTGCAAAACGTTTATTTCATTTAAAGAAATATTTACATATTTTTTCTTCTTTTAAACAAATCAGGCTCGAAGTACTTTCAGAGAGCACTGAGGCATTTGTCTTGCGTGAGTCAAGCTGCCACCTTCTCAAACTATTTGTTATGTATATCCGTTTCATAAGGCAAACAGAGATCTTTCAGTTAAGACTGCGTTCATCAGCACAGAAGGGAATCTCCCAGCTCTGTGAAAACTTTGTCATAAAGCAAATCTGAGCAATAGACCTCAAAGATATCTTTTTTTCCACTCTTAAAGCAAGATGGACAGCCTGAACTGAGAGCTTCCCAATTCTGCCAAAGATGCCAGAACAAAGATACACAAGAGGCTTCTCATCCTTCTCGGTACACAAGATGATGTGATGCAAAGCTCATGTGCTTCTTGATCCTTAATCATGGCTGAGGTTTTGACACTGGCTGCTGCTGGTTATCTACGTCAGCTGCTTACAGTAAAGTAAGCTTTTGCTCTGCCATTTGAAATAATTCAGTGGAAGCATTAGTAGTTTTCTAGTAATGTTAGAGACCTCACTACATACACAAGAAGGGCTCTCGCACCACCCTTTAACTTCTGCCAAAGTAACGCAGTTTTGACCTGATGTGTTGCGATTAACACTTCAGGGACTGACACGATTAGTTCTTCACCATTTAACATCTATCCTAGATGTATTCTTCCCTTTCATCCCAAAGACACTCTATAAGATAACCAAGTGTATTGGTATACTTGGTTTACAAAATAAAGCTGGAAAAGTCCATGTTTCAAACACAATCCTATTCAAAAGAAGGAAGATGTTTTGTTTGGCTTTTTAATAAAAGAAAACAAATGGGTTTGTGCATGCTGGACTCCCCAAGCAAAGGCTGAGAAGCTGAAAACACTTCACAAACTTCAGGAAATCCTGAAATGAACCTGGACAAAGAACAGCACATAGTTGCAAAGGTTTCAGGAAAGGAAAAGGGTTCTAGTGTTATCCAAAACCATAGAATCTAACTAGCAACTACTTGTTTTCCATCTCGGCACAAACCTACCTGCTCTTCAGCTGAGTTTATAAAGACAGAAGGAAAGAAAAGTTTGTGACTTGAAAAACCACTTTGTTTATACTGAACAGTGAGATGTTCAACACATCTCTAGCTATTAGACTATACTTGGCATTGAAATCAAAGCACAATATGTGTTCTGAAGCCTACAGTAACGGAAAGCAGAAACGGAATTGCTCATGTTTAGCTTTTCTGGTTTGTTTCTTGCCACATCACATACATTAGCTCAAGACTTAATGTTTTGTGCAACGCTCTGTCATGGTTTTGATCAACAAAGCCTACTGGTAAGAAGCTCTCAGAAAATCTTGACCATGACCAATAAGCAAACTCCATCCAAATTTTGGAGCTACCAAGCAATTTCCAAAATTAATTTAAGATAAAACTTAAAAAATACTCTGGATTTTGGACGCAAACCTTGTGAAGGCATCTGAACATCTACCGGCTTGCACTCATATCAAAGTGAAGCTGACTGCAGACTGTCATTCTGAATCAGTTTGGAGTCTCACTTATTACTGTACTCTGAGCAGAACTTGCATCAAAAAGGATTCTCAATAATGGTTGCAAGCACTGACATTTTGCTACAGAAAGCAAATGCCACTGTGATTTCAGGAGGCTGTGTCTTTCTGAAGTCAAGGACTCAACTTTTCCATTGAGACTATCAGAAGAGGAATATCCTCTAAGGCCTCAAAACACAGATGAGACAAACAAATACTAGCCAAATCTATGCACATTGTGTGGATTTGTCACATTGTCAGAGCAATGGATATCTTGGAGTGCTCTCCTGATAGAACTAAGGTAGGGAGATAAGACTGAGAGCCGTTCTCATGGGATGCTGTAACTCTACTTTGGGAACTATGACACTCAGAAAGGACTCAAAGTCAGGAAAACAGACCATATATCCTAGAAGGCACTTGATTCAAGAAGATGTGCATGCAAACTTTGAAAAGTTTTGCAATGTTTGGCTATACTTAATTTTTTTGTTATAGGACACATGACAGATGATGTGAAAGAGCGCAAAAGCCAAAAAAAAAGCTTGTCTAAGCTGGCCAGAAGTCATCATCTTTGGTCCAGAAGCTAAAAGGTACATAAAGTTGGTGCTGCTTCCATGCAAATGTGCCCCATGAAGAGGCAATGATGTGTAAGTGGATCTGGTTATGATTGCCTTACACAGAGAAAAAGCCTTTAGACAAAGTAATCCCATCAATTACAACAACATATGAGGGATTTGCCATCCAGCTCCTTAAAAGTAGCAGCCATTTTCGTGGAGTCTATTTTAATTATCACTGCAAATACAACACTAAATCATAACAGTTTAGGCTCAATATTATAAGTCTTCGTCTAGATTTTGATTAACTAACAAAAATAATATTCTCTAATCCTCCAGAGAACATTTTCTTTGCTGTCCCAATAAAGCAAGGTAACTTTTGCAACAGGTGCTGCAAGTCACTCAAAAAATGAAGCTTGCATTTTATAGAAGTTCAGAGCAAGGTAAAGCTATGCCATTCCTGTAAAGCATGTGTTTAAGATGTTTTTTATAGCAGAAGCAGTAAGTGAAAACTTTAGGTTCTGATTCTCGATTGAAGGATTATTGAATTTAAACTGTTACATATAATCTGCTGCAGAGAAAAAAAAGGGATAAACACACAACTAATCACTCCTTATTGCACATATAACATGCTTCTCTCTCCTTTTGGCTTGATTCCTTACATGCATGATGTTTAAGAGGTCACATTGTTTATGTATGTTTCACTGCTCCACAATGCATTTGAACTCACTCACCGATCTCCCCGAGCAGTTGTTTCCAGGATTTTATATCCCTACAAATTTTGTGACAATTGGCATTTGGCTAGAGGAAAGCAGTCCAGAAAGTGTTCTTGCTGCCTGTTAGAAACTGTGCTTGGCAGCAGCTGGCAACCAGTCAGTACAAGTATGCTGGCTGGCTAACGAGAATGGATGTAGTTCATCATTACCTACAGGCATCATAGATCACAGAACAGAAGCTGCCTGTAGAAGAAACAGGACAGGAACCAGGTTTATGTAGGAAACAAGTTTTAATTAGTTCTTCTGTTTAATGAATATCGTGTTTTATAGGACACTGAAATCCTTGTGGTGTGTCTTGTCTCATAAGGCAGCAAGCATTATTCAGGAAAAGAGGAACAGGGTAAGACACAAGGAAAGCAAATGTTAGTCTCCATTCCCCAGCACTAGTGACCACATCCTGCAGGGTGGGTGATGACCCTTTGATGAGGAAATAGGGTAAGAGCCAGAAGCTATTTGTTTTCCGAAGTGCTAGCTTTCCTTGAAAGAATGAAAGTATATCATGCAAATGAGGACTTGTCCTTATTTCAGCTGGGACAGAGTTAATTTTCTTCCCAGTAGCTAGTTCAGTGCTGTAGTTTGGATTAACTGTGAGAATAACGTTGATAGCACACTGATGTTTTAGTCATTGCTAATTTTAGCTTCTCATGCTCTGCCAGCAAAGAAGGCTGGAGGGACACAAGAAGCTGAGAGGGGACACAGCCAGAGCAGCTGACCCCAACCAGCCACAGGGCTATTCCATACCATAGACTGTCATGGCCTGGGGGGAGCTGAGCAGGAGGGATATGTCACTGCTCAGGCATCAGTCAGAGAGGGTGGTGAGCAACTGCACTGGGCATCAGTTGTCTTTCTTGGGTTTTATTTCAGTCTCTTGTTATCTTTCCTTTTCATTACTATTATTATAACATTTTATGTTTTATTTCAATTATTAAACTGTTCTTATCTCAACCTATGAGTTTTACTTGTTTTCAGTTCTCTTCCTCATCCCACCAGGGAAAGTGGGGTCAAGTGAGCAAGCAGCTGCATAGTGTAGTTGCTGGCTGGGGTTAACCATGACAGGACTATACAGAAGTCAGATTTTCTTTCATTGGTTTTTTTTTTTTGCCTTTAAGTGATATGTTAAGGATGTGACTTTTTAATATCTTTCTTATTGTAATAAAAGCCCTCATGACCAAATATTTGCATAGGTGGTAACTTTGATGTTTGTCTGGAATGAAACAGATTGGAAGGAGTCTCATAGCAGCACAACTGCCCTTACAGGGCAGACATTTGTACTCTCATAGCCTCAGTGACAAAACTGAAAAAGTATCCAATTACACAAGTAATCAACCTGTAAATGTGCCAACCACTGGTCAAAGCAGTGGGTAGAGCAATTTAAGAACAGTGAAACAACTAGCAGTGACATTATTTCCTCTGTGCAAACAGATACCATATTAAAAATAGTTTTGACTTGGTGAAACAATTGCTTTCTAACAAAGGCTTTGGTGTGGGTGGCCAGAAAACCTACCTGTTATTAGCTTGATCTACTCCACCACCTGATTTAATAGTATTTTATATGCCTTATATCCATGCTGTCTTTAAAGCATCCCCAGTCAGAGATTTCATCTCCTGTGATCCCACGCCGTTATCTCAGAAAGAAAACGGACAATGTTGCACCTCAGCTAATGAGTCAAACATGTCCTGGTCCTGTAGCCAAATTGGATAAAACATCTGCATTCATACCACGAAATACTATCCTCCAAAACAGACTGACTACACCCAGATTTGTCTTTTGGGGCAGCAGGGAACTCTTTACCAGTACATGTCACTGTATCATACCAGTGCAGTCAGGAGCACAGAGCTCTCTACAGGACAGCAACTCTCAGTGAAGCTCTCTTTATAATCGTAAGTTTAGCAGACCATCAGAGCAAGCAAGCAGCAGTAATACCACCAGCACTCACTCAGCTTAGAGAGCAGCAAACAAATTGTTATGTGTTTAGATTTTCTCAAGAAAGTCTTCCTATCTCACTTGTGGAGATCCAAAATGTGCAGGTCCAGTGTGAGAGGGGTGCACTCATTATCTGTTTGTTTTCATAGATGGAGCAGAAGGTACTATAGCTTTAGGTAATTTTTAAAAAATAACCCAACCTTGCCTCATTTGCCTTTTTTTTTTTTGTATGTGCCAGAACATTAATTTTGCACATGGTGGGTAACACCACTTTAATCTTTCTTAGGAAGAAAGGCATATCCACCACCACCATGAAGAAGCTTTTGACCTTTGCCCACGCAGGTCCAGCAACCAAATAATGGTTTAATAATCATGAATCGTAATAATCACAGTGATCCACAACACTTGCTGAGGACCAAAAACTACTGTCCTAACAGTGAAGCTGATGCCCAGAAGCATTACAAGGTCAACTCAACAACTAACCACAGACCAAGAATCAAATTCCTGAGGGGCTGAGTGAAGGCTCCAGTTAGGAACATTATCCCACGCAGTCTTGGCTGTGTAGCATGCAAAGTATCACACTGCTAGAAGCCAGAACAGCCTCTGGCAGGGACAGCACAGCAAGGATGCTCAAAGCTTAGTGGAAGGGAGAAGAGCAATGCAAGCAAGCGACCTACCTACAGCAAAACCACCTAGGCATATCACTAAACCTTCAGGGAGCACAAACCTTCTAAGTGGAAAAGCAAATGCCAGCCATCTGTTACCAGCTCCTCCAGTGAGGCAGAGCAGAGGGTTTCACTAAATCAGAAAGGGCTTTAAAACCTCCCAACAGCCTCATACTGGACCCAATTAAAAAAAAAAAAACCAAAAAACAACTAAACAAACAAAAAGAGATAGTGATCTCAAAACTCACAGCCAAAGATTAATGAGTTGCACACAGACTAGGGAGAAGGCAGAGAACCAGAGAGGAGGTACAGGAGATGGGTGCCAGTTGGATGCCTGAGCTACGTTTTGAGTGTAGCTCTTGGTGGAGTGCAGATGGCTGAGAAATGCATCCCAGTGACCCAAATGAAAGATTTGAAAAGATGCAGATGGACCCTGGCTTTGCCACATGAAAAAAAAAAAAAAAAAAAAAAGAGTGAACTGCAGTAGGGACCTGCCAGCAACAGACAGACAAAGGGATCCTGCTGCATGTGGGCACGGTGCATGGGCAACCTAAGTACTTACACAGATACCTGCTCCATGTAGCCATGAGGCAACAGGGACAGCTGGAAACAGCAAGTTCTTGCTCCAGATGTTGAAAAGGCCCATGCTCTTGCACCTTGCCAGCCATAAGCAGTGCTGTGCTCTGCCTAGGGCATCCACCCTACAGCACAGGGGAAGGATCTTCAAAGCCCCTCATTACAGCTGCTTCTTTTTAAGCAGAAGTACCCCTGCATACCAGATGAAGGAGGTCCTGGCTTTGCCTGCAGGGTCCTGGCAACTGCTATGGATGGAGTATCCTTAGGTCTCTGGTCATCTTTTCCACTAGAGCAGGAAAGAATGAGATTGCCTTGAGGTTTCTTTAAAGCCAAATCCTCAGTACCCTGAAGCTTGTTCTCCCATGTATCTTGAAGGAGATGGCAGATTTCTTTGCAAGTTCTGATACATATTTGAAGTTGAGTATACAGTCATGTACTATGGATTTACACCTCCACCTTTGAGAAGGTTCTCAGGCCTACTCAGGACTGTGACTGAGCTAGCACTCTTACGTGGCAGTACAGTTTGCGAATTGTGAAGGGGAACTGGAACTGAAACCCAACTGAGTTAGATTTGGATACATTTTAGTTAAGTGCAATAACAGTTTGGAAGAACAGATGAGATACCAGCCTTTATAAGGTAAAGTGTTGAAACTAGTCTCACCCTGTTTGAGTTCATGCAGCAACCAGCCAGCTGCACCATGACTTCCTTTTAGTTCCCGAAATCTGAAAACACTCACTGTCCACTGAGAACCCACTCACATACATTGACTTTTGTATGAATTATCACAAATAGAGGGCTCTACAGTGCAAAACCCATCTATGTTAAGCATATTAATAATATCCTTTAAAAAATATAGTGTATTCATAATCTCTATATGAACAAAATCTTTCAGTGGAACAAAAGTGTAAACAAATGACTCTAAAGCTGGCAAGAGGAACTGAGGAAGTTTTAAGGAGCGCAAAAAGCTACGCTTGAGCTACAATGGCAAAGCTCAGTCCTACCACATTCAATGGTGCTGCACACAAGTCTCCTCTCAGCTCTCCAAGCCTGGTCATGACAGACACTACCTGATCAAGACAGAAAACAGGGAGAAAGAAACCCATTGTCTTTGAATCACACTTTGAAGACAAAATGGTTTGATTATCATTAGAAAATAAAGCAACAGGAAAAACACTTCAAATTTAGCATTTAAGAAAACTACTCTTTGCATTGAAAGGCCAGGCTTAAGCAGGCAATGCTGTCCTATCTTTGATTCACATCAGCCCTGGGTGTAGGCAAGCAGCCCAGCCGGATCATTGTTAGCACTTCAGTGATGGCTCAAATACACTATACAGAAAAGATGCACCTGGCACCCAGCCCCTCAGAAGAATCATTGAAATCCACAATTTAATTCAAAAAAGCCAAGAGTGAGAGCACTCAACATGACTTTCAGAGGAACAGCCTGTCCTTTCCCCTCCCTTCTCAGTTGGGGAGCAGGGAAAGTGCAACAAGTTGTCAGATGCCATTTCACTTCCTAACTTCTCAGGTGCCAGCACATAACACAAGACGACCCACATGCATGCTTAAGATCTCCAGCCACAACTGCAATGTAAATAATGAATTAGCTTAACAATACCAGTTACAGTCAGTGCTTTAGGCTGTAGTCAGTGAATATGGCAAATGTGAATTTTTCATAAGATCATAACAATTCTGCCAGTCTGTAACATCCTTTTCTCATTTTTTTGCTGAGAAGGTATGAACATCTACAATTCATTTTCAATCATCATCACATTCTGAAGGATCTTTTATTACTTCTAGTCATGACTCATGAGAGTGGGAAACAAGTTACTCCTGCTCCAAGTATAAACAGTAACAACTTAAAATTTCTGTCTTCTGAACTGTCTGACTCTCAATCAATTGGAAGATATCAGGACATATTTATGCTGAAGAATAACAGATGTTTTCGTCTTAAGTTAAATTTAAACTCAGCATCAATCTCCCAGAGAGAAATAACACAGAATCTCTTTCACTCTTTTAGATATGCCAAACTATCCTCAAATAAAACAGCTCAGAGCTAAGCTGCGGCTATACCTTGCCAGTTTAACTAAATCCATTGCACCATGGGACTAGCAGGTGTGTGTAGGAAAGACCTCCAATATCTTTTCTTTCTAAATTAGATGTTCCCAGACAGATGTGTTATTGCTCAGTTCAGACCTTGAACTAATTAATAAGCTTTAACTGATGGAAGTAACATTTGCTCACAAAGCACCCTTACACTACGTTCCTCCCTGTTCTTTGCTGGGAGAGTGAAGGAATCCTGGCACA
>WBNH01006772.1:0-17703 GCA_013401255.1 Urocolius indicus | reverse complement strand
TTCCATTTAAATATAAGAAAATAGCTGTTTTACTGTAAGGGTGACAGACCGCTGGAACAGGCTGCCCAGAAGGCTTGTGGAGTCTCCTTCCTTGGAGATCTTCAAGACGTGCCTGGACATGTTCCTATGCCATCTGATCTACGTGTACCTGCTTCTGTAGAGGTGTTGGACTTGATAATCTCTAGAGGTCCCTTCCAACCCCTACCATTCTGTGATTCTATGATTCTATAAGAGACCAAATAAAAATGTAGTTTTCTTCTGTTTCTGCAATGTGTGACTTCTGGTAACAAAACTCTCATTTTTTTAAGCTGGAGAGGAAGTGACAGTCTATAGGCTAGAAGAAAGTTCACCTATGAACCTTGATAAAAGCATGTCCTCCTGGTCCCAGCGTGGTATGGCTGCAATGATCCAAGTCTTGTCGCAGGAGGAGATGGATGGAGGTCTACGGAGGGCCATGAAGGTCGTTTGTACTTGGTCTGAGAATGATGTATTAAAGTTGGGACAAATATTTATTGTGAAGTCTTTTCTGCCAGAGGTGGTTCAGACTTGGCAAAAGATCTTTCATGATGGCACAGTGTTACATCTCTGTCTGAGGGTAAGTTCAGACCTGAAGGCACAGTGACTGGCCTGGTGTAGTGTGCTTTGAATGTTGTACTGTTTACATGTCAATGTCTTCAGCATGGTTGACATGTGGTTTGATGTTATCCTTTGGAAAGAAAAAGAGATTTGAGGAAGATACACTTCCCATTTCTAAACAGTATACAACTAGATGTTTGTTTTGAAAAATTCATGGCACCTTTCTTCGTGAAAGTGATGTTTATATTGTTCTTTCCTTTAGGAGATCCAACAGCAGAGGGCTGCTCAGAAGTTAATCTACACCTTCAATCAAGTGAAACCTCATACCATTCCCTATACTCCACGGTAAAATGACCGTCTTTAAGTAGTGGGTGCCAAAGGTTTCTTTTTTCAGCTGTGTTCCAGGTCTAGTGCAGCTTTCTTTTCTGTAGTAGGTAGAAACAGTGGCTGCTTAGTCTAATGATAGTTAATTAACTTTTGAACTTTGTAGCTACGTGTGATGACAAAATGACCTTCCTCATAATGCTGTTCCTTAGACTTAAGCAAGAATTCCCTTTTATATAATTAACACAGCACAGTTTGATATAGCTTATTTACAGTGGGCTGGAGTAAATCAAATTACTTTGTGCTGTCTACCATTTGATACCTCCTGCTGTTCAAAATACTCCAGCTGGGGAAGATGTGTCCTCCTTTTGTCACATATTTGCTTTGCATCATACTGTGTGCTGACTATGAGGATGTTCATCACCCTGCCAGTTCCTGATAGACAACATTTGTATCTACAGGTTCTTGGAAGTTTTCCTCATCTACTGTCATTCAGCAAACCAGTGGCTGACCATTGAGAAGTATATGACTGGTGAATTTCGGAAATACAACAACAACAACGGAGACGAGATTACTCCTAGCAGCTTGCTGGAAGAGCTGATGCTGGCCTTCTCTCACTGGACCTATGTGTATACCCGTGGGGAGCTCCTTGTACTGGATTTGCAAGGTGACTGCTAGCATGAGATCATTATTTGAAACCCACTGAAACACAGTTCTCACAAAAGAGAATGTAACACTGAGGAACAGGCCAAATTCTGTTCTCATTTACATATGCCAAAGCTCAAGAAACCCCTAGGTATCTGTTGTGCAGTGCTGATAAATGACTATCCACAGAAGCACTCAAGATTAATGTAGGTGTAATGGGAAAATAATGTGACTTCAAATGTGTCGAAGTTGAATGGAAAAAAGAGCAGTTAGATAAAGTGTGCATGAACATTTCAGCCAGCTCCACAAAACCGACTTTATGGTTAAGGTATTTTTATTAAGATATATAAATGTAAGAATTCAAGCATACCCATGTATATATGCACACTTAATGTCTGTGTATATCTGTCAGAGAGTGTGAACTGCTATCTGTATTTTTTTATTTTTCATATTAATAAATCTGTAAGCAGTTTGCATAAGCTGCTATTCACAAAGCCTAGTGACTTCTTCAAAGAGCATGTGATCACTTTGCTGTACAGTGTAAGTGGGAACATAGCATATTTTAAAGAGTTGACAATGTTTATAAGATGAACATCACCCATCAAACAGCATAAACACTATTGTCATTTCTGTCAAGGGAAATACATATGTGTAGACAGAGACTTAATATATTTACATTTTACAGCATCCAAAAGCTGTGAATTACAAAAAGACATGCTTATTATGCAAAATAAACCTACAATTCCATCCTTGTCTTCATTTGGTTTGTGGGAAAAAAAAGGAAAAAGTAGAGAAAGAGTATGTCTCACCATAGCTTAGTAGAATTTGTCTGAAGTTTGCTTGGGTTTATTATACAACTCTCAACAGTTCCAGACCAACTGTGTTAGCTCAAAAATAAAGAATTTAAACGTCTATGCAAATCTCATCAAGACTGGAGCTTCAATTTCTGTCTCAAACTGAGATATGGACTAGTTTTGGCCTCATGGCTTTTCTTGCAGTTCTCTAATCTGAAGTTTAGGGAAAGTGCAAGGTGTACTCCCCTTGAGGTTTAGGTAGGAATAATCTATTCTATATAATCAATCACAATTTACTATAGAATACTAAAGCCATCTCCATGTATATATATAAATACATCTCATTTTGTCTAATTTACATCAATTGAACTGACCTGCATTAAAGAGTGTTGCAATTTGGGGATATTTCCTTCACAATATACTATTTCCACAATCCTTACTGGTTTTTATTGTAGAATATAAACTTGTCAGCGGTGGCCTATTGAAATAAAAATAATAGTATATCATATGATGGTAGACATTTTCATTAGTGTAAGAGAATGGTAATTTCTTCAGCAATGAGAAATGAGGGTTTTGGTAAAATGGTAGAATGTCATTGGTTTGGGGAAAACTGCAACTGTCAGGTATCGAAATGAAGTTATTTATTTCATAGATTTCCAGGGCTCCCCAGAAGGAAAAAGAGATAATAGGTGACTTGTTTTGTTCATTAGCTTGAAGTCAAGCTGTGTCTGCTATCTACTGATATCAGTAAGATCCACCTCTGATTAATACCTTTATTCCAACTTAAATGACAATGCTACAGTTGGTCACATTGTCCTTAGTTGAGCTTCAGCATAATATTTGGTGCGTTTGCGTAAGTCTTCCATCTACATATAAATAAACCTTACAGCAGCTGAAGTCAGGATTGTAATAACAATTCCATATGTTTGCCAATACTTGACAGATTTTTTTTTTTATAATGGCAGCATTTTCTTATTAACTCAAGGCCACTTTTTAGATCATAATGTGTAATAGTTAAAGAAATTGGATAATTACATTTTTATTAAGTGTCAGGTTAGGGAATCATACCTGCTTGCCTTTGTAACATACACTGTTCATTTTGTTGTAGGTGTGGGAGAAAACCTTACAGATCCATCTGTGATTAAACCTGAAGATAAAAAGTAGGTTTCTTTCTGATGAAATTATCACTCAAATCAGACACTGCCAAAAGTCTATATTTTTAGTTTGGTTTTTTTGAAGTTTTGTGTGACAGATTTAATTACCTTTCACATGGTGTTTGAATTATATTAAGGTGTGATGGCAATGGTGAGACTATGTCCTCCACTGTGCTTTGGAAGACTTTAGACTTGAGCTGTAAGTGTCTCAGCTCCCAATATCTGGTGATCAGTGTATGAAAAGTGAGGAGAGTCTGTGTGGCTGTGCTGGGAGCTCAGAAATTTTCCAAGGCTATGCAGAGAGTGCAGGAATGAGAGACAGAAAGCTCTGTGAGTCTCTTCACAAATTTGTACAGAAAGAGGTCACCAGTAACTCAAATATAGCAGTCTGGTTTCCCAGGTCTGATGTGGCACTGTTTTATGGAGTATATGGAATGAAGAGAGGGCCTCTGGATGCTGCAAGATGCAATCTCAGAGTCATGATATGAAAATGGCAAGTCATATGTAGAAAGCTACAAAAACTAGAGAGACTACACAAAAGTAGGAGACTGCATTGATGCATCAAACTTCAGAATCAGAACTGTGCCCATTCTCTCATCATGTGACCTTGCTCCTTACTGGCATTTACTGTAATAAGAGGAGAAGCAGTGGTATTGCTGTTCTTCAGGGTTTTCTGCTCTGAGGAGTCTTTCTAAACCCACGCATCTCTCCAGATGTGCCCTGGCATCCCTGCCCCTCCACTGTCTTGTCCTTATCTTGGCTCCCTCTTGCTCAGCTTGCGTCATGTGATTAAAGGAGTGTCTTATGTTTGGAAGGAAGGCGTAAGTATGAATAGTTTGATTTAGTACAAAGGGCAGTTAACTATAGGAATGACTTACCCTGAACTCAGAACAAGTTAATTTTGAAAGCAGGTTCTTAGTTCTAGGACCATTATTAAGACTGCATTAATAAGATTAGTAATAAATTTACTGCATTAATTTTGTATGAATATTTAATCATATATATAAGTGTGTTGGCTATATACTATTTATTTTGGTAGCAACATCAAAAATATATTGAGCACTTCAGTGTTAAAGCCTTTGTTGGTCACAGGGAAGTGATGGAAGCACAAAGATTGCTTAGGACAAAGAGACAGAGAGGTCAATGTTGTAGCTGTTCAGTAGATTTTAGAAAACATTTTTAAGGTATAGATACAGATGTATAAAAGTCTGATTTACTACCATTCATGTGGATTTTTCCTGTCAATGATAGTGAAAATCTGTATTAGTTATTACTGAAGACTGAGGCCAGTCGTTGACCACAGTACTTCATGTGGTAACGGCTTATCCTCTTTAAAATAGAAGTTGTCTGCATTATCTTGAAGGGTATGTTTATTAGTTTTCTTCTGGATTATTTTTATTATTAAAAGATTTTATCATGCTTGCTAAAATTGGATCATACAAATCTTACTTTCAGAACTTTTTATTGTTTTGGTTTTTTATCATCTGCAAAACAGTCAAGACCTAATTAAAGAGCAAGTGTTGATTAATTAATCAAAGTCAGCTTGATTTTCTTATGTTCAGGGAAATCTTTAGAACAACAAGTTGTGAAACTATATTGTTTTGATTGAGAGCTCTAAAGGAATAAGGACAGGTTCTGTAAGCAGCTAGCAGATACCCAACTCAAATAAACATTTTCTAAAACAGCAATAACAATAACAATGTAAAAGCGTTGTTGAGACCAGTATTTTTGGTCTAACCTTCATTTGCTCACAAAAGAAACATTTCTGGCAGTAGCAAGATCTGTTGTAAGTTTTCACTTGTGTAAGTTACTTAAATCAAAAGCTATGTTACCTCAAAATTTGCTTTGAGCTCACTTTCTTTTAGAAGCCTGGGAGAAAATAGATGGCTGATGAGGCTGAATAAAATTTTAGCGCTGCTTATAGTTAAACTATTCATATTTTGCTTCTTTAATTCTAATGATTTAATGGCTTATGTCATTATCATGTAAGGAGTCTTTTCTGTCATACATCCTGCATGCTGTCTTGAACTGGACTTTATAATGGCAAAACGTGATCTCTAGCTCTGCGGTGGTGTTGTGTCTTGCTTTTAGATACAGCATCAAGAGAAAAATCACAGATACTGTGAAATCTCAGATCCTGAGCTAATGGAAATTGGTGTAAATTAATGAATATTTAACATCAATAGAAGATCTGGCCCTGTGTACTGCACAGGATGTATGAAGCGATAAAATGATACAGGTATCGTGTTCATGAAAAAGATTTGCTTTAAAAGCAGAAGTAAACAAAGCACAGCAGCAAGGTCATTGTACAGCACAGTTGCTTCAGATGCCTGTTACCACCCAGATGCCAGGAGGAGTTGTCTCATAAGTAGTACTCTGATACAATCTTTTTAGTATGTATTGCTTGATAAATCTACAGCATAGTCAATGCAGGTAAAGCTTTCACAGACACTAGGTGCAGAGGTTTAGGGTGAAGAAAAGAGTGGGCTGAATTTCAAATTGGAAAGAACTGATGCATTATGCCTACTGAGAGAAGTGGGGAAAGAGTGCTGTCACTCGTAAATCTCGTTACAAACATGAAGTGTTAGGTGTCTTACACTCTTACTTTTGAAAGCTTTGAGCAGATAGCGATGGGATAAAGGTTTTAGTAATGTGTGGACACCATGTTCTCTGAAGCTACTCATTAGCATGTGTTTTGAAGAACAAACCTATTGACTTTTTCCAAGCTGTGCACTTCCAGCCAAACAATTTACAGCTGAATTTCTGCCAGTAGATAAAACATCTCCATGAACTGAACCTGTACTGTAGAAATTAGAACAACTGAAACAGGTATATGGAAAGCTAAATCTATAAAAAAATTATGAAAAAATTACTTGGACACCTCCCTGGAAAGCTGCTACTAGCCATGAAGCCCCCACAGCTTATGTAAATAAATACCTTATTGTTTTCTTTGAGTGTTTGTAGCTCTGGTGTATAGGGAACATTCTTTGTGTTGGCACAGTCTGTGTTACCTCCCTGCTAACCAGGATCAGTCTGCTATGATGTGGTAGACATTCATGGAGCATAACTATTGGGTAAGGTTCTTCACAAAAAGAGGAATATATTTTGGTTTTCTAAGACTGTGAGCTCCCATTGATGCATCTGTTTGAGAAGTAGGAAAGCTGGGATCAGTATTTTTTTCTCCTAGGAGACAAAATCAGATCCTGAACAATCAGGATAGTGAATCTTTTTATAAGGCATTTGCAGGGTAAGAAGGAACACAAAAAGTTCAGCTAGTTTCTCTTCTGCATCAAGTAATTCCTGGCTTTACAGGTCTTGTACAGACAAATCCTGAGATCTTCCAAGGATGACTTTAAAACCTTCTCAAATTATCTGTTTTCAATAGTTTGCTGTCATTGCTGTCTGCAGATTTTTCTGGATTTCTGTCTTGAAACATTTCTTTCTGATCCTGTCTACTGTTGATGCAGAGCAAAAAAATTCAGCAAGATCAAAGACAGTCACCATCCTCTCAATTTTTGTTGTTGTTTTGTCTTTCATTTTAGACTACTCCCCAGTCTTTTCACATATGTCATGATTTGTAGACTGCTGGCAATTCTTGTTATTTTCGCAATTTATCCACATACTTCAAATGGTTTTCCAAATTTAAATGCAGTATTCCCCTTGAAGCTTTGCAAGTGCTGGGTAGAGAGGAAAGTTTGCTTCATATATGTTGAAGAACATATATGTTTATATATACTCTTTACTCTCACAGTAGCAGGAGAAATTTCTCAGTCTGTCTCATTTTGCTGCACTTTGCATGGAATAACAGATCAGAGAAAGTATCAGAGTCATTCTATAGCCTTGGAATTGATGTTCTCAATTTTCTCTGCCTGTCCAAGCAAATACTTAAGTACGTTCTATTCTTACTGGCATTTTACCAGATTATACCAAGGGATAGAAGAGGCTACATAGCATAATGTTTTTTAAAGTATATATTTGGCACTTAAACAGTACTTCACTTCTTGCCTTGTTTCATGTACTAATTTTCACTGAAGGCTGATTAAATGAGGACTTCAGCTGATCCAGTTTTAGTGTCTACCAGAAACTAGAGAAATATTAAGCTTTCTGTAGTAGTTTTGACTAGTCAGTGCTTGTTCCTATGTGAAAGGGCAGAGTGGCATACCTAAAAACTGCTTTCTTTGAAGAGAATATATTTTGTTAGCGTAGATTGCAGATATATTTGAGAGAGTTAAAATTTTTTTCTATAGCTTCTCAGAGCTGTAGTTGATTTAAGATTTTAAAATGTATTGTTTTCTCTCTGCATATCGTTAAAATTAAATACTAGCATTTATAAAGTTTCTTTGGAAGTGTTTCTTGTGTGCTGTATTCCATGATATCTAGAATGTCAAGTAAATTCTTGAGAGTAGTAGTGGAGCAATATTAAAATTAATGAACACCGATCTTTCAGACTACATTAAGAATCTGTTATAATTATGTGGTACTTGTAATATATGTGTGGATACAACTTGCTTCTGTTTGTAGTTGTGCTGTTCAGAACATGCAATACACTTCCGCAAATGAATTCCCTAGTAACATTGTTGAATTGGCCAGGGTGCAGACACATGGAAATGAACACAGGAACAAGCCAATAAATTTTATAGCCTTGATTGTCAGCAGTGTACTGTGGCTTTTGTGGGTTTTTAGGTTAATTTTTTTGTGTGTTTTTTTTTGTTTTGTTTTATTTTTCTGTGCCACATAGTGACGTGACTAGGACTCTGCTTGCTTTAGGCCTTCTGTTCTTAAATAAGGTAAAAGTAAGCTCTTGCTGTCTCCAGCTGCCAAAGCTGGAACCAAACCATTTGCTTGATATGAATGAGTGGTAGCTGCAAGAGTCACTCAGATTCTGGCATATGTTGTCCAAATGTCACTGTGCCCGAATATCCCTTGAGAATTTTAGTAGTACCTGCTGGGTCTGTTTTATCTCCCTTCAGAGCATCTCTGATACGCAGCAGGAAGGAAAAGTAGTGTGAGGAATATGTAGGCTATTATTTTACCAGAATTTTAGCAGAGTTTACCAGAATTTTCATCCCAGAGCTAAGAAGCTTCTGTTGTGTGATAGGTTGTGATTATTTTTGTACAAGGAGATAACTTACCTCTTCAAAAATAGGAAACATTTTCATCTTCTTCCTCTACAATCTCTTTATTTTGAGTTCATTAGTTATTTAACAATATTTCTTTTAGATCTGGAAAGATGGTGTTTGGACCAGCAAATCTAGGAGAAGGGGCAATACGAAACTTCATCACAAAGCATCGTTGCAACTCGTGCTGCAGGAGACTGAAACTTCCTGGTATGCAAAGTAAAGATTAATTTTTAATCTGTGTATAACTTTTTAAGTGTGTGGAAGTAAAGTCCTAGGTTTGCTATAAATACAAGGAGTGAAATTCTGTTGATCTGAAAGGTTACAGCAGATACAGTCTCTGTGCAAAGGCAGGTATGACTGTATTGCTCTTTTACCTTGCTCTTTTTTCAGCACCAGGTAAGGATTAAAACCTATCAACCTGATGTTAACGTTCAGCATGAAAATTTTTAGCCACTGAATTGTTTCCTTTACTTTGCAAAATGGTAACTCATTTTTCCAGGGACATCTCTACAGGTAACATGAGCGACAAATTTTAGAATGAGAAAGTAACAATCTAAAAATTGGCTTTAGCCAGGGGAAAACTCACTGGAGATTTCATGGGTCTGGGATAGGGTCAGAAGAACCGTAGATCTGATTAGTTGGACTGACTATTATTTATGGTAGATTTGACAGAATGTGCTTCTGTTTATGTGGGGCAGATTTTAAAAGACTCAAAGCCAAAATAGATTACTATTCTGGATAAATTTCCACCCACCTATTTTTTTTTCCTAGTGAAAAGCTCTTTCCTTTCAGTGCCTACATGCAGTAATAATTAGTGTTTAATTCTGAAACAGAAACTGCAGTGTAATTGTTTTTGATTATTTGTCATCTGTGGCAGCTGGAGATAATAGAGGAGAAAGTCAGACAAATGAATACACTCAGGGAAGGGTCATTCATGTCAGTGGACAGCATTTTGGGTCCCCCCAGGGCTCTCATTCCTGTGGCTAATTTGCAGTGCTGCAAATTTTCTTCCTTCTGGAAACAACTAACAGACTGCCTCCAGTTGCTGGATTGAGCACTGCCTGGAGTATACATGCTTTTCAAACATTTACTTGGCTGCAACACTGAATTTATTTTCTTGCTGCAGATTTGAGAAGAAGTGACTGCATGCTAGGGAGGATCAGTCCAGCCTTTGAAATAGAAATGGAGACAAGCACCGGAGAAGCAGATGAGCCTTTGGAGTATGACACACGGCTGTGAAGCAGTAGCTGCAAGTGGAGTGCACATATTTACCTGCTCAACAACCTGCCCCTTACCCATGGATGGGTCTAAAAGCAAAAAAATGCAAGTGTCTGAGTGCAGCATCTGTCTGCCCTTGATAGACTCTATAGGCAAGACATAAAAAAAATATTTGCTCCACTTCCATGTCCTTGTACTGATCTTTTTAAGTACAGTTCAGTGAATTGCCAGGAGCGGGTCACCCCTTACCCAGTTGAACTGTCCTGTCAGTGCCTTTTTTTTTTAATTTTTATTTTTACTTTTGTTTTAAAAAAAAATTAAATGTGGGTTATGGTTCCAAACTCTGTTCTCTTAGATAACTGACCATGACAAGCATATTTCAAAGGGAAAGTGATTTCATGTTTATCTCTGTGATCTTTAGCAAAAAACTGACTGTGTGCATACATACGAATCATTCATTTTCTAAGGCAGAGTCCACTCAGAACCATGCTCAGTTTTTGCTGGATATAGGAGGCTCCTCAGAAGATTGAAGAATTGTTACTTTGTCTCTATTATTGATTTTTATGCAGAGACAAAGCAAGAATATATGATTAAACAATAGCAGGTAGATAGAAAATTTTGTGGGAACTTCACTTTGAATTATTTTCATACACTAAGCACAGGTTGAAGAATGAAGAGTTGGATTAGGAGACCCAAAGACCTCATTGACCTTTGTCATTTTGAGTTGATCAAATTGATAAATTAATGATCTTTAATACAAGCTTAAAGAAAAGCCTTGCACATTATTCAGCTTTAACCACGACCTGTCTATGTTTGTAATTTTTCAGCTTCAGAATGTTTTAAAGTTGTAGTTGTCCACAAAGATTTTAGAAGTCACAAAGAACAATATGTTCCATTTGGTATTTAACCTCTTGTTGTCAATATCAGGCTGTATGTAGGACTTCATCCGTAGTGAAATTACATGTTTTTGTAGCATTTGTTTCTATTGATGTTGTCTTATTTTAGTAGAAATTCACAAAGCACAAAAAGAAATTAAGTGCAATATGGTTGTTGTGGAACAAAGATTGAAATGAAGTGGTCAGCAGAAATACCTTTAATACAACTAGTGTTGAGTCACAGATCACATATATCATTAAAGAAACTTGATACTTTTGTATTTAGTAGAAATATCTAATGTGAAAATGCTAAGTCAACAGAAAACTTTCTACTTGAACAAGAAACAAAATTGTACTTCCACCACAGCTGATAGTAAATTTTAATATATAAAGGGGATATTTATTGTGATCTATCATGCATTTAGTATATTTAGAATATGTCTTTGTACAAATATTACATGTTCCCAGTTTTTATTGATTATGATTTTGATGGAGTTGAAGTAATCACCTACTCTGTGTTCATCTGAGATGCCTCCTGAAGAGATTCTTCTTGCTTCTTATATTTAAAAAAAATTTTAAAAAGTTTTATAAGATAATTTTAGTGGAATGCCCCCAATTTTCTTGCTGTTAGATTATAGTATTCATTATGTGGAAAAACATATCTCCCTTCAGCTTTTTTGGAAGCAGTTCAATGTATTAGAGGGCTTAGCTTGTCTGTGAAAGAGATTGTTTAATTGCATTTTTACTGGATTTTGATCCCTTTGCTAGTAAGGTAGTAGTTCTGCTTCCAGTGATTAAAATTTTAATCTTAATATTTTACTTTAGGGAGATATGTACTTACATGCATACACATGTACTTTAAAGATAAAACTTTCTCTTATGGATCTCTTACTGTTAATATACCTTTAAATTCAGTTAAATGACACGTAAGTATGCCTTTAAAGCCATGGACAATTTAACTCCTGCCTGATTTTTTACCTCAATCACTTTACGAAGTCTGAACATGCATGTATTATACACAGAAAAGTCAACTGTGCACCAGGCTAGGCCTGAGCACCTTTTGTTTCTTTTTAAGTTCTGGAGATATGCACATACTATACTTCATATGACCTTTTCTTGAGAACCTTCCTGTTGCCTTCAACAGTGAGTGCTTCTGCATTCAGAGCAATAGTTGTGAGGCTATATCTCAGTGTAGATTCAAATTCTTCCTTCTTGTTGGTATTTGCGAAATTATGTAATACTTTCCCCTCAAACTGGGGATACTTGCAAGATACTAATCTTTGCTACAATATAGTTGATATAAACATGTTTGATATTTACTCAATGTGAACTGCTATTGTGATGAAACAAGAAGAGGAAGCATTTGAAATTGCTTGGTTATGTTCTTGTATGCTAGAACTAATTTTCCAATGCATGGAGATGCTAAATTGAAAAATCCCAGTGATTCTTCTAGTTAATTATTTTTTTTTGCCTCACCATTCTTTTTGCATTTTTTTGGGAGGGTTGATTCACATTTCACTAAATTGTAAATTTGAGTATTTGGTTAAAGACCTTCCCCCACCCCCACCAGATTCCTCATAATTCAGTAATGTTATAATTAAAATAATTTGAAAAAGTTATTTTATTTTCCTTGGAATCCTTGGTGTCTTTCTTACTACACATTCTGTACAAACCACTCTAAAACTATGGTGCCTGTGGAATGAATGATATGCAGGACAAGGTTCTTTCTGTAGCTGCTTGACAACTAATGGGGAAGAAGGAATCTTGTCTGTCAAACTGTAGGGTTTTCTGATTACTAATTTCAATGATTGTTTTTGCTTAAAAGCACATACAGGAATTTATTTTATACTCCTGGTGGGACCAGGGGAAAAAAAAAGTCATGCTTGTTTTGCTCAAATAGGTCAGTCAGTAACATTTTGAAAAAAATTTGAAACCAAAGTATTTATAAACTCACATTTTAATATGAGCTTAAAAGAAGCTTACTTAGGAATTCAGTTGAGATTACTCAAAGCAAAATGTGTTTCTGGCAGCTGCTGCAATGGAGATGTAGCTTAAAAGTATGAAAAATATTCAGAAATTGCAAACCTCATTCTCAGGAAGGCTTTTTTTTCATTTCTTTTATTCACAGTTGTGGTGTATCTGGGGATATTAATTTATTGTTAGTGAAACAAAGACAGAATGGATATTATATCTATATTTTCCAGAAATTGATTTATATTGTTTTCATTTTGTCAATCTATTTCATACTGTTTCGAAGCAATAAAAACACATTTTCAAAATGTCTCCGAACTTGACAGGTGTAGAATGAAATAATATGTTTTGAAGCAACAAGGGAAAAAGGTGAAAGTAACATACATAACTGTTATTTTTATTTTTCATAGTAAAGTAAGATAAAATAATTCAATATTTATCATGTAGTAGCATTAATTTCTATTCTTGTAGTCAACATGCTTGCAGAAAGAATATATCTACACCACGTCCCATAAGTAAAAATTTCATTTTACAGAAGCAGAAAAAAGAGACCTTACAAGATTTAAAAAAAAATGTTTATTAGATGTTAAATAAACTATGGAGTTTTTTGACTTGAGAAGCATGCTTGATTCTTAGAAAACTTGGTGTTTAGTAAACCAAATCATTTTTGCAGATTTAAGAAAAATAGATGTCATCACTTCAATCTGAGTCTTAATTTTTACTCTGTGAGGTAAAAAGCCTGTACAGCCTGCAGCATAAACAAAGAGCTGGTAAAATTGGTATTCCGTTGACCTCATTGTCAAATGTGTCATATTACCTCCTTTTTTTATTTGTTCTCCAGGATGTTGATGCTGGTCACTTTATATTTGAAAAAGTGATCTCATAAATAAAGAAAATTCTGTCGGGAGTGGCCGAGGCCTTTACATCAACTATGATGTCAGCTCTTTCCTTGTTGCTAGACCTTTTGCAAGATATGTTATTGCTTTTTAGCTTTTCTTTACTGTAATTGTTATCTCTTGCATTACTCTGGGAGATGATTTGTTCTCCTAATTTATGATAACTATTGCTGGGGAAGAAAAACTAAACCAAGCCAAAATCTATTTTGCTCTTTGATATGGAGGAGTATATAAACAGCTGCAATGCTGTGTTTATTTGCTTACCTGGCCTTAGTTCTGCTTGCAGGGACAGAGCAAATAAGCTAAAATAAGCTGAGTCCATGTAGATGTCAGTGTTCAGTTGTGATAAAGTGGTGGAAATTAAAGAAGAGGAATCACAGAAAAGTTCTGCAGAAAAAGCGGTGTCTTTGTTGGCAAAATAAAGTCTGGCTGTGTTCTTTGCATCAGGGTTTTTGGGTAGATGACTAAAACTTTCTGTTTCTCATAGAATCATAGAATGGTAGGGGCTGGAAGGGAACTTTAGAGATCATCTAGTCCAATCCCCCTGCAGAAATAGGTTCACCTAGATCAGGTCACATAGGAACATGTCCAGGCAGGTCTCATGTCGTTGAACAAATATGATTTAGGTTTTGACAATGTACTGGCAGTCCAACATACCCACGGCTGACGAAATGAAGAAGGAAGAGGAAAAAGAAGAGGAAGTAGAGAGGAGGTTGAGGTTTTAGAGAGCAGTATGATTTCTAAAACTTTCTCCTCCTTGTTTTCTTTTTTGACTGAACTCTCATCCTGTGGAGATACTGCCAACATCATCGTGTTTCAGTGGTCTGTAGTGTGAGGCAGACTGTACTAAAATGTAAAGCATTTGTGCATTCTGTGCATCTCAGCTGGCCTGGTTTCAGCAGGAAAGTATCTCACCTGACAAAGAAAAAGACACTTCTCAGCTGACCTATGAACATCAAAGTGTTACCTGACTTCTGAAAATGAGCAGCAAAGCTATGTGAACATGGACAAACCATTAAATGAATGTTGCACTTTGGCTTCACAACACACTGGCAAGTAAAATTTGGTCAAATTGTAAGATCCTACCCAGGAAACAAGAACACTCAATTTCAGATAACCTCTGCAGTGTACCACAGATTAGTAGCTAGCTGTCTTCCACAATATAGAGAATGGATTTCACCTGAGATGACAAGGAAGCAGAATATAAATACTGACATTAAATTGAAGCTGTATAGAGTTCTCCAAACCAAACCATGAGCTGATCTCACCTGAACTTGCAGCAAAGTGAAAGCGCTGGATCTGACTGCGTTCACTTGACTATTAGATTAAATGAAAGTAGAAGATGACAGCAGATTACGGCAGCCTGCAGTCACCTAGGGAAGGATTTAAGCTTTTGGGGTAACCACTTCAAATTAGGCCTGTAGCTGAGATTAAATAGCCATAATGAGTAAAAGAGTTGACTGCGGCCACTTTTTATCTTTGAATAGCACAAAAAGGCTGGGGTTGACCTGTGAGGATCATTAGCAGAATATGGAGGCAGAATATGGCCACCAAATAGTGACAAGAGGAGGCCCAAGATGGATCTCAGATATCTTCTTTGGATCAAATTAAAGCACTGGGCATGGGGAGGCATAAATTTAGAGGTCTCCATTGTATAGCAGCTGACCAAGGAGAGCAAGAGAGGTCCAGGGTGGTCTTCAAAGAGTCCCTAACAGTAAATGAAAGATGGCCATGAATTACTCTTGTGCTACTAACTGGATTTAAGGCTAGTCTCAGTTCACCCTGAGGCAATGTGGTCTGGATTAACTTCAGGTGAGCTCTGGGCATCAAAGGAGGTCAGATTGACTTCAAGTGATTGTTTGGAGTAACTAATTGGAATTAAGGTTCATTTCAGATGACTCCTGTGCAGGTTGGTTCTGAATTTGACTTCAACTAACATGTGAAATGAAAATAAAGGCCAAGGTGACGTTGTGCAATTTACTGGGCGTAAAGATGACCTTCAATGACTCCAGGCATCAAATGAGAGCAGCATTGAGCTCAGATGACTACCAAATAGATCATTACATATCATATCATCCTCAGGTGACTTTTAGCTAATTTGCTAGCACTTGAGGCTCAATTAAGGACTAATTGGACTTTAAGTGACCCCGCACCAGTAATTAGAATTTATGTTTACCTGAGTTGACCTGTGCCACAATCACAGGTGACCCTGCAGTGAGAGTTGCATCTCAGATTGAACTCAGATGACCTCAAACAGGAAACAAGGATTGTGATTGACCTGTAATGACCCCATTGGCACCAAATAAAGGCCAGGTTGACCTCAAATGACAAACTAAGCAATTAATTGGATCTCAAATTTACCTTACATGATCTCTGGACACTGAACAAAGGCTGCACTGACCTCACATGAACCCCAACAGGCTCTCTCTTTGACCTCAGATGAACTCTGGCTGCTTAATTGGATCTCAAACTGACCTTAAAGGATTGCCTCTCCTCTCAATGAAAACAGTGTTGACCTTAAAGGACCCTTGTGAGGGTAATTGGAAGTCAAATTGAACTTAGATGATCCAGGTCTCCAAAAAACAGCCTAGCTGACCCCAAACAATACCTTACCTATACCCAAGTCTTGTGATGATGTCAGATGACCCCCACCCAGACAGGCTAATTGGCTCGTAGACTGAGCTCAGATGACCTTCTTGAACATGAACTTCAGTGATCACAAGCAGATAAAATAGGCCCAAGCAGATACTTGGATCTCTTATTCACCTCAGATGACGTTTAGATGACATATCTCAAGCTGAATTCAAACAACCCGTCGGAAGAAAATAGGGGCTGATGATTGGTCTTAAAATAGACAAATGGCTCATATGTTGATCTCAAAAGACAGCAGGTTGCAAAGGCAGACTCTTTTCATTTGGAATTACCTTTAGGCAGTTAAATGGATCTCAGATTTACTTCAAATGGCTCCTGGCAATACACAAGGTCTTTACTGATCTTAGATCAAGGATTGCCAACCATCGACATTTGGTTGCATCTCAAGTTAACCTCAGATGACCCCTGGACAAAATATGGATTATGTTCACCTTGAATTAATACTAAAGTAGACCTCAAGTTATCCCTGTGAAATTCACTGGGTGTACATTAGACTTTAAGTGATTTGTTAGGCAGGAAATAAGACTCATGGTTGACTTTATCTGACTCCTTGCATGGATAAACAGCTCTGATGCTTACCTGAGATGACCCTTGGTCAGACAGTGAGAGCTAGCTGACCTTGAATGACCTCTGTGCAGCTAATTGCATTTCATATTGACCTCAGATAATCTCTGTAGAACAAATGACAACCAGGATTGACTTCAGCTCATATAAACATAGACTACCTCTGTTTGTAAGTCTCCTGTGAAGTTCATCTAGTCCAAATATCTCCACAAGACAGTTCCAATTAACTGATGCACTTTCCTAGGTAAATTTTGTATTTTCCAACAAGGGATATTTCCTAACTTTTCTTAGTATGTATCAAATTGTAGTTTCTTTGTTTCAGCCTATGCCCACTACACCTCTTACCGTGGAGCTGTTAGGAGATCCCGATTGTATTTTCTGCTGGCTTCACTCCTGCCTGTTAATGTGTTTCTTGCTGCTGATAGCTCTGATTTCCAGGCAGTGCTGTAGTGATGCAGCAGTTCTGACAANACAAGATCAGCACCTGCGCAGAGTACACCAGGAAGCGATCCACTCAACCGATAAGGACTGTATAAAAAGACTTTTACCTGGGGAGGAGTTGCGCGCCATTGGTGGAGCAGAGGCTCCTGGCCGCCCAGCGCTCTTTTGCTTATTTGCCGCTTGCTTAATAAATTTGATCTATGACTCATTTAAATTGGCTGCAATTTATAACAGCTTGAGGCTGCAAGTCAAGGTCTAGCCAGACATGGAGAGTGTCAAGGCAAAAAGCAAGCTTCCCAACAGAAGAGACAGTCTCCCAAAAGGCCTTTTGACACAGAATTCTCACAGTTATCTGATCCTGGGTTAGAGCTGCACTGTGTCAGAGCAGATACAATTTAACTGCTACAGGTGGGGGGAAGAGATCACAGAGTCTGCTGGTGCCCTGACACATTTTTTTTTTTTACCCCAAAAGC
>WBNH01006765.1:0-13641 GCA_013401255.1 Urocolius indicus | reverse complement strand
CCTGGGGCAGCTGCAGCCTGTTTGCTCTTANTTGCTCTTATGACTCATTACTGGGGAGCAGAGAGTGATGTCTCCTCTGGCAGGGCTGGATGGAGGCACAGAGCTCAGCGTGGGTGTCCCCAGGGATGCCCCTGGGTCTGGGCCACCGGCATCAGGGACGTGGTGAGGAAGGAGAGCCAGAGCTGAAGCATCTTATGGAGCTGGGTAGGGACTGAGGCAGGGGCTTGGCACTCCAGCTCTGCCCTCTGGCACCTCAAAAGGACTCTTGGGAGGAGCCAGGGCTGGTCCCTCAGGAAGAAAACAGCCCCTGCCTGGGGCAAACATCCTCCCTTGGCTGGCCTGGCCTCCTGCACAGGGTGTTACAGGCGTTTGGGGCTACCCTGGGCATCACTCTGCCTGGGCACAGCCTGGCCAGCTCCTCCTGTCCACAGTGGGGCTGGCAGTGCCCAGCTAGGGCTGCAGGGGAGGCACATCCCCTCTCCACGGCACAGCACCCAGCTCTGGAGAGCCCACACAGCCCTGTGGGCAATGATGAGGGGTCTGAACGATGGGCACGGGGGCTTTTCAAATCCCCCCAGTGCCAGCAGGAGGTTGCTGGGCTTGGCAGCCCCTGGCACAGAGCTGGGGTGGGCAGTGGGGAGCTGCTGGGCTCTGCAGCCCTTGGCACACAGCTTGGGTGGGCAGTGGGGAGCTGCTGGGCTTGGCAGCCCTTGGCACACAGCTGGGGTGGGCAGTGGAGAGCTGCTGGGCTCGGCAGCCCTTGGCACACAGCTCAGGTGGACAGTGGGGAGCTGCTGGGCTTGGCAGGGTAGGCAGTGGGGGACTGCTGGGCTCAGCAGCCCTTGGCACACATCTCGAGTGGGCAGTGGAGAGCTGCTGGGCTCGGCAGGGTGGGTAGTGGGGAGCTGCTGGGCTCAGCAGCCCCTGGCACACATCTCCAGTGGGCAGTGGGGGGTTCTGTGGGCCACTTGCCAGTGCCAGGAGGTTCAGGCTGTGTGCTGGTTCGACAGGAGGAGATCTGGAGGGGTCTGGGCCATACACCAGCATCATGGTTTAACCAAGCAGCGTGCGCTTCCAGGACCCAGCTGCCCAGGAGTCCCAGGGACACACGGACACCCATGACCAGGGACACACAGCCAGACCCCTCAGCGTGATGCTGGCACCTCTCTAACCCTGCACCTTCCTTCTCTCCTTCCCAGCCTCCTGCTCCTGTCTCTCTGCAGCTCCATCCATCCGTCTGTCCCTGTGTGTGTGTGTGTGTGTGTGTGTCAGTGCCCCAGGGCTGGGCAGTCACATGCCTGGGGGGGTCTCTCTCTCTTTCCTGGGGTCTCTCTCTTTCTCTCCTGGGATCTCTCTCTCCACAGGATCCCCACAGGGCTGTGGTGGTGGTTTTGCTTTATCCCCCCTCCTCTTCCCTTCTCACAGGAATTCAGCTTCTCTCTCTCTCTCTTGTATCTCCCTGCTGTTTCTCGCCGGTGTCCGGCCGCTGTAGCGATCTAGACAGAGACTTTTGGAATAACAATGACAACACAGTGCAACAGAAATGGAGCTCCTACCCTCCCAAGGAGTTTATACTAAACATTTCACCTTACGCCCCGTACGGTGACCCGCGCCTTTCCCTCAAGTGAGTCTCTCCTTACCGGCTTTGCTCCTTGTAGTGAGTATATGGGCAGCACCCACTCGCCTTCCTCTTCTTCCTCTTTTTTTCCTCCTCCTCCTCCTCCTCCTCCTCCCTGCACGCCACCCCATGGGCAGCCCCATGGAGACGAGCAACCCCTCCTTCCCACGGTCATCCCCCTTCCCTCCCCTTTCCCTGCACTGGGGTTGCACGTTGGGGCACCCCCTCGGCGTGGGGATGGGTCCCCCCCCGGGGTTGGGCTGCTGGGCGAGTGGGACCCTTCCCCTTCTCTTCTCTCCCCTCCTCTCCCCTTCTCCCTCCACCAAAAACCCTTTTGTTTTTGGATGGTTTTGCCAAGCCCCTTCCCAAGCCAGGACCGCCCCCCCCTACACACACACCCTCCCCTTCTTTTTGTGTTGCAGTGCTGATGTCTCTCTCTCTCTCTCTGTCTGTCTGTCCGTCTCTTGTCTGTCTGTCCTCCTTTGGCTCTTTGCCCATCCCTTCCCTTCATCCCTTTCCCCTCCCCTTCTACCAAACGGCTCCTCAACCACCCACCCAACCCAACTCACGTCCGTCTGTCCGTCCGGCTCGTTCGCCGTGTGCCTGGGGGGGTCTGGCCACTGGCCTGGCCCAGTGGCTCTCTGTTATCAGGGGCCAAGCTGACGGCATCAGCCGCCTCGGGTTTGGCCGGGGAACGTGCCGGGGAGAAGCAGCGGCTCGGCGAGGACGGCATGAGGAGCAGCATCTCTGCCCACAGCGAGCCCGGCGCGGGGAAAGCGGCTCGAGGCCGCTGGCACACGGTACAGAGCCACTTGGCAGCAGGGAAGCTCAGCCTGTCCAAGTGAGTGAGCCCACGGCAACGGTGACGCTCGCCCACCCATTCACCCACTCACCCACCCACCCACCCACCCTCGCCCCCCTGGCACGGATCCTTGGCGCTGCCGCTCGACCCAGGCACACGATGCTCTCCGGGGGCTGCTGAGGGAAGGTCACCACATGCCCAGGGTCCCAGCAGTGTTTTTGGCTCAAGGGAGGGGGGAAAATGAGGAGGAGGAGGAGGGGGCTGTGGTGCTTGAGCCCCAGCCAAGCAGGAGTGTCTTGCCCACTCTGGCTTCGCCCAGTGCCGGTGGGAAGCAACTCAGCGTCGCCGGTGAGATGTGAGCATTGTCTTGGTGATGCCCCAAAGGCAGGAGCTGCTCCCTGTATCCCTGTGAGGGTTGGTTGGTGGCATCACCAGCCTCTTCCCTCTGTGGTGCTCCCCTGACCCACCGCACAGCCAGGGCACCAGCCCCTCGCTGCGGCTCCAGTGCCCGATGCCACAGCACAGCCGGTGCTGTATGGTGTTTAGGGGGAAGGCAGAGGCTTTGGCACGCTCTGCAGGGCTCAGGCAGGCTGTGGTAGAGGTCTTGGCAAGACCCTCTGCTGCCAGCAACAACCGTGGCTGTGCCATTGAAGGTGTTGGTGATGTTTTCTCTGGCTCCGGGCTCTGTCCTGTGTTCCTGGTCTGTGGTTTCTGGTGGTGATGGTGATGGCAAAGGTGCTGCCCAGGGCTGGCAAGCCTCGACCCCGCTGCTTCTTCCCACCTTGGAGCAAGGGAGAAGCATTTTCAAAAGAGAAAAGGTCAGTCATGCCACCTTGGGCAGATCCCAGGTGCCTCCTGGAGCCTCAGGCATCAGTGTGTGTCCCAGTTTGGTGTGATGCTGGTGAGTTCCAGCTCGGCTGCAGGGAGGTGAGAGGGACTGGTGAGGAAGAGAGGGGTAATCTGTGCAGCCTTCAGCCATACCCAGTCTCGTTGGCGAAGCAAAACACCCTGGGGAGCCCACGTTGTGCCAAGGCCAGCCAAGAAAAGGCGTCTCCAGGCGAGAGTGCCAAGAGCTGAGGCCACACGCTGGCACCTCCGCTCCCTCTGACTCCCGTGCCAGCGTGGGCACGGGCTCTGCTGTCCTGGCTGCTAACTCCAGAGGGACTGGGAGCCGGGCAGATGGATGCACAGGGCTGTGAGGGCAGAGTTAAAGGGATGTGGATGCCACCACGCCTGCTGTGGCAACTCTGTCTGCACAGAGCTGTGGGGTTTAGGGGTGCTGGTGGAGATCTGGAGGCTCGTACCACCCCTCTCCCCTTGGCAGCAGGGGCAGCCCTGGGCCGTGTGGGCAGGGATGTGCTGCCGCCCAGCACGGTGCCGGCAGGAGCTCGTGCCTCCAGCTGGCACCGGGCCGAGAGGAGCCAGATTTAGTTTCCTGTGACTGAGAGAGGTTGTAAATGGAACTAATTTAGGACTGGATGGGGGAGCAAAAGGAGGCCGGCGGCGGGCGCGGGGCGGGTTGGGTTGGCACGAGGCACCGTGCCCGGGTGATGCCCCGTGTGCCTCCAGCCCTGGCCCCACGGCTGGAGCCCTCCCAGCTCTCCACTCCCCTCCCTCCTCTTTCTCTTTCTCTCTCTCACTCTTTCTTCACCTCTTTTCTTTTGGTTTTTAAGCTATTTATCCTTTCCCTCCCCCCCCTCCCTCTCTGCTCCCTCTCCTCTCCCACCCTATCCCACCCCTCCTGCTGCTGGCAATGCACGACGGCACAGCTTTGGCACATGGTTCCAGCCGGCACCCTGGGTGGCACAAAGACCAGGCTAAGGGGCAGAGGCTGCTGCTGAAGGCGAGTTCCCTGGTGCCAGGCAGGATGGGGAAGGGCACTGAAGACCCTCAAGAGCTTTTGCCAGGCTGCCTGGACCCCCAATGGTGTCGTGGCTGTGAGCTTTGCATCAGTGCCAGGGCTCCTGCCTGGCTGCATGGGTAGTGCCATGCATGCTCTGCCACCCTGGCACATGCCCACCAGCCTCTTGCCTGCTCTTCCCTTTCTCTGCTGGCCAAGTGAAACCCATGTGGCCAGGGCTTGGCTTCTGCACGCTCTCCATGCCACAGGGGCTGCATCAGCACCCACCTCACCCCACGATCCAAGGGAGCTGGCAGCACCGCCAGGCTCCCACCCCCGTGGCATCTCTCTCTGGTTTGGCCACGCTGGCATGTGGTGCCCACGGCAGGGTGGCTCAGACAGTGAGACCACCAAGTGCCACCAGCCTGAGGATGCTGAGAGCCCTGGGTGCTGGTGAAAGGGGGTGGGAGGTGGGTGCTGGGCATGGGGCTGGGCACGGGGGCTGGGGCGGGCTGGCTGGCTGGCAGCACGTGAGCTGACTCAGTGGGGATTCGCCTTCAGGCAGCAGCAGCCTAATTAGCTGGCAGACGAGGTCGAGAAGGGAAGGGAAGAAGGGAAGGAAGGCAGGCAGACGGCTCACGGGCTGTGTGGCAGCTGTGGGAGCGGGAGGGCACCCAGCCAGCCCCGGTGCCACGGCTGAGCCCGGTCCCAGAGGGCAGCAGGGAGGAAGGATGGGCACGATGGCCATGGCACCAGAGCCCAGCGCTACCGGCCGGGCTGAGCCGGTGCCCGGAGGCAGAGGAGCCGGTCGCCGCATCCGCCGCCCGCTGCCGGAGCGTTCCCTTCGCTGGGGCATCTTCTCTCTAACTCTCTTCTTTTCCTTCCTCCGATTTTGCCCCTTCACCTTCTTCTCCTTTCTCTCCTCTCCTCTGCCCTTCCTCTCCCTAAGTTTCGAGGACTCCACCTTGTCCACAGCCACTACCCTTGAGTATATCCCCACCTCAGCAGGCGACCCCAAATGCCAGAGGCCCCGCACGCTCATGCGCCAGCAGAGCCTGCAGCAGCCCCTCAGCCAGCACCAGCGCGCCAACCACAGCCAGCCCACCACCAGCCAGAGCCTGGGCCAGCTCCAGGCTCACAGCGGCTCGTCCGCCGGCGCTGCCAACCCTCGGGGCTCCCGTGGCGGCCAGGCACGCCAGGGCATCGCCACCGCCGCCTCCAAGCACCAGACGGTCGGCGGCCGGAGCCGTTCCAACCCCGGCAGCTGGGACCACGTGGTGGGGCAAATCCGCAACCGTGGCTTGGACATGAAGTCCTTCCTGTAAGTGTGGAGCCCTGCTGCTCCTGCTCGCCATCCTCTGCTCCTGCTCTCCATCCTCTGCTCCTGCCCTCCATCCTCTGCCCCCGTCTTCCATCCTCTGCCCTCCATCCTCTGCCCTCCACCCCCCGCTGCTCCTGCCCTCCATCCTCTGCCCCCGTCTTCCATCCTCTGCCCTCCATCCTCTGCCCTCCACCCCCCGCTGCTCCTGCCCTCCATCCTCTGCCCCCGTCTTCCATCCTCTGCCCTCCATCCTCTGCCCTCCACCCCCCGCTGCTCCTGCCCTCCATCCTCTGCCCCCGTCTTCCATCCTCTGCCCTCCATCCTCTGCCCTCCACCCCCCGCTGCTCCTGCCCTCCATCCTCTGCCCCCGTCTTCCATCCTCTGCCCTCCATCCTCTGCCCTCCACCCCCCGCTGCTCCTGCCCTCCATCCTCTGCCCCCGTCTTCCATCCTCTGCCCTCCATCCTCTGCCCTCCACCCCCCGCTGCTCCTGCCCTCCATCCTCTGCCCCCGTCTTCCATCCTCTGCCCTCCATCCTCTGCCCTCCACCCCCCGCTGCTCCTGCCCTCCATCCTCTGCCCCCGTCTTCCATCCTCTGCCCTCCATCCTCTGCCTTCCATCCTCTGCTCCTGCCCTCCATTCTCTGCTCTCCATCCTCTGCTGCTCCTGCCCTCCATCCTCTGCCCCTGTCTTCCATCCTCTGCCCTCCATCCTCTGCTCCTGCCCTCCATCCTCTGCTCTGGCTCTCTCCTGCTCTCCCTCTGCTCACTCCTGCCCTCTAGCCTCTGCTCCTGCTCTCCCTCCTCTGCTCCTGCTCTCTGCTCACTCCTGTTCTCCCTCCTCTGCTCTTGTTCTCCCTTCTCTGCTCCTGCTCTCCATCCTCCGCTTTCCCTCCACTCACTCCACTGTGTTCCCTTCTTTCTCTTCTTCTTCTCTCCTTTTGCTCACTCTATTGCATTCCCTTCTTTTCCTCTTCTCCTTGTTCTCCCCTCCTCCTTTTTTTCTTCCTCTACTTCTCCTTCTCCTTGTTCTCTTCCTCTTCTCCTTTTTCTCTTCCTCTTCTCCTTGTTCTCTTCCTCTCCTCTTTTCTCTCTTCCTCTCCTTCTCCTTTGTCTCTTCTTCTCCTTTTTCTCTCCCTCCTCATCCTCTTTCTTCCCCTTTCCCTCTTCTTCCTTCTGCTTCTCTCCCTTCTCTCCATCACTTCCACTCTGCTTGTCCTGGCACAGCCTCTCCGCTGGCACCGCTTGGGGAAACATTGCCCACAGACAGCAGGGAGAGCCATCTCCCCTCCAGCCCCATCCAGGGGGCAGGGGCAGCTTGCCCAGCCTCAGGGCTCAGGGCAGCCTCTCATTGCTCCCCAGTGTGCTTCAGCTCCCAGCTTTGCTGAGAGTCACCCACCACATCACCAGCTGATGGGGGTGCTCAGCTCTCCTTCAGTCCCCAGACAGTGCAGGGATGCTCCAGCCCATGGGACAGCCACCAGTGGGGTCCCCAGACAGTGCCGGGATGCTCCAGCCCATGGGACAGCCACCAGTGGGGTCCCCAGACAGTGCCGGGATGCTCCAGCCCATGGGACAGCCACCAGTGGGGTCCCCAGACAGTGCCGGGATGCTCCAGCCCATGGGACAGCCACCAGTGGGGTCCCCAGACAGTGCCGGGATGCTCCAGCCCATGGGACAGCCACCAGTGGGGTCCCCAGACAGTGCCGGGATGCTCCAGCCCATGGGACAGCCACCAGTGGGGTCCCCAGACAGTGCCGGGATGCTCCAGCCCATGGGACAGCCACCAGTGAGGTCCCCAGGTCCTGTTTGGTCCGCGGGCAGTGGAGGGATGCTCTAGCCCATGAGACAGCCACCAGTGTGGTCCCCAGGCAATGACATGGCCCCAGGGAGGCAGCTGTGGGGGGCAGCAGTGCCAGCAGTGCCCCTGTGCAGAGGTGACTGTCTGCTGAGCTGTGATATCACTGTGAGCCAGGCTGCCTTCCTGCCCAGGCTGGGTGCCTCAGAGCCAGCCTGCTCCAAGCTGCTGGAGCCCTGTGATCTCTAATCTGCCTTAACTCTATCTCCTGTATCAAAGCTCAGATGCTGAGGGCTAATCTCAGCACATGACACTGTCACTGCTCCACAGACAGTCATCTCCCTGACTCTCTGTCCTGCCTGGACTCCTCCTGCCTCCCCCCTGGCCTCCACTCGCCCCCTGGCAGCCTGGGAGAGAAGATGCTCAGGTCCCAACAGGCTGATAAGCGCTGGGTTTGGGGGTGGGCACATCCTTCATCCTGCCCTTGTGTGAGTCAGCAGCTGTGGGATGCATCAGCATTAAGTTGGAAAGACCCTGAGGGACCTAAATTTGGCTGCTCCCCCTTGCTGCTGTTGACAGGAGCAGCCCTGCAGAGCGAGCCGAGCCTTCCTCCAGGCAGGTTCCTTGCTGAGGATACCCCCCACCTCATCCCTGCCCATGTCCAACCAGCCTCTGCCCGCTCTGCTCTGCTCTGTCCCACTCTGAGGGTCACAGAATGGCATCTCCTGGTGTGGTCCTGTGGCTCATCAGCCATCCCCAGGGTCACCCAGCACCAGTGGGGGCTGTTTCCCCTCGGAGGAGCTGCTGCCATTTGCCATGACTGCTTCCCACAGCCCTTCACTTCGCTGTTGCTCTTGCCTCTCTCTGTTTAACCCTCGCTCCTGCTGCCCTGGCAATAAATGCACTCGTGGGCCCGGGGGGAGGCTGTGCTGATGCCACCAGCAGCGGGCAAAGAGCCACAGCCTTGGCAATGCCAACTCTTCCTCTTTCTCCTCCGCTGAAGGATGCTGGCACCTCACTCCATCCCCTCATCCCCTCATCCCCAGCCCCTCCAGGCACCTTCTTTCCCTCTCCTCACTTCCCCAGCAGCACTTTGTCACCCTCCCCTCCTGGACCAGCGAAAAGGGTTATGCCAGGACCACTGGAGCTGCCACATTTCTCCCCTTCCAGCCCATCTGTGCCCATCATCTGGTGGCACAACCAGGGTCCCCTCAGCATCGGAACCGGGAGGGGGAAGAGTCCCGGGTGCCACCGCTGCCACCGAATTCTCTGCCTGACGCTTGTCTCCTCCTCTCTCTTTGTTTCTCTCTCTTTTTTTTTTTGTCTCTCTCTCTCTTTCTCTGTGCCGCTGCCCGTGGGGCATCACCCCGGGTAGGGAAGGCCGGATGGTGGTGTTATCCCTGGTTTTGGGACTCTCAGAACAAGATGACTTTGCCAATATCCCCGACCTGCAACCCGCTGGGACTCAGCAACCGAACCAGCCGAACGCTCAGGGGGACAAGAGGTATGAGCGAGGACGAGGGCAGTCCCGCAGGAGCACAACCTTCCCCCCTCCCGGGACCTCACCAGGGTGGAGGAGGAGGAGGAGGAGAAAGGAAGGAAGGAAGGATGATGAGGATGATGAGGAGGAGGAGGCTGGCCTCGTGGAGCGCGAAGGTTGGAGCAGCGGGCACAGGGTGACCCAGCGGGGCACGGTGACATCTGCAGCTCTCCCTCCCCACGCCGTTGGCACCGAGAGGACACTCACCCCCCACATCACCTTCCCCCCTTCAACACCCCCCCCCTTCCCCTCTCTGCCCTCAAATCCTTTCCTCCTCCCTCCCTCTCCCCCTATCCCCCACCACCAGCTCCCCCCCTTCCACCCTGGCTGCATGCTGGAGGGGGAGCACACGTTGGGGAGCTGGGCACAGGGCAGGGTGAGTGGGGACACCCCCCTGTGCCAGAAGGAGAAGGGGAGGGACAAGGGGACACGTCCCCATCGCATGTNCTCCTCTCTCTTTGTTTCTCTCTCTTTTTTTTTTTGTCTCTCTCTCTCTTTCTCTGTGCCGCTGCCCGTGGGGCATCACCCCGGGTAGGGAAGGCCGGATGGTGGTGTTATCCCTGGTTTTGGGACTCTCAGAACAAGATGACTTTGCCAATATCCCCGACCTGCAACCCGCTGGGACTCAGCAACCGAACCAGCCGAACGCTCAGGGGGACAAGAGGTATGAGCGAGGACGAGGGCAGTCCCGCAGGAGCACAACCTTCCCCCCTCCCGGGACCTCACCAGGGTGGAGGAGGAGGAGGAGGAGAAAGGAAGGAAGGAAGGATGATGAGGATGATGAGGAGGAGGAGGCTGGCCTCGTGGAGCGCGAAGGTTGGAGCAGCGGGCACAGGGTGACCCAGCGGGGCACGGTGACATCTGCAGCTCTCCCTCCCCACGCCGTTGGCACCGAGAGGACACTCACCCCCCACATCACCTTCCCCCCTTCAACACCCCCCCCCTTCCCCTCTCTGCCCTCAAATCCTTTCCTCCTCCCTCCCTCTCCCCCTATCCCCCACCACCAGCTCCCCCCCTTCCACCCTGGCTGCATGCTGGAGGGGGAGCACACGTTGGGGAGCTGGGCACAGGGCAGGGTGAGTGGGGACACCCCCCTGTGCCAGAAGGAGAAGGGGAGGGACAAGGGGACACGTCCCCATCGCATGTCAGGGACCCCCCCATCCTGCTGGGGATGCTGGCAGCCGGGTGTGGGGTGGGCAACTCAACCCCACCACCACCACCCCGGGTGGCATGTGCTCAGCACCCCCAGAGCTGCCAGGGCACAAGGGCAAGCTCCGTGGGGGCTGCGTTACCCCAAATCCCTACCCCAGCTCTCCTCTAAGCTGCTACCACACAGCCCCTGGGCTCCTGCAGCTCCAAGGCTCAGCACCGCATCCAGCACCATGCACCAGAGCCCGGATGGTCTCACATTCCCGGGACAGGGATTGTTAATCCCCTCCCAGAGCATGGAATGGGCCAGGAGGGAAGGGATGGGGGTGTGAAACCGGCGTGTTAATGAACTGGCACCGTTCTCACCCACCGGCTATTTATACCCGGCTCAGCTTTGATTCTGCTCCATTTTTTAGCACCTTCCCTTCCCTTCCCTCCCTCCCAGCATCGATGTGCAGCCGGTCTGGTCGCTGCCAGGAGCACCGTGTGCCTGTGCCATGCCGTGCCATGCCAGGGGACAGGGGACAGGGTGCCAGCTGTTGGGGAGAGGTTAATGTGTGTGTGTAGGGAGGGTGGCTGATGCCTCAGCAAGCCCCTTTGCTCCTCGCTTCCTCGCTGCTCTGGAAAGCCCATCCTGGTGCATGCATGACCCCCCCACCCTCACCCCATCATCTACCCCCTGCTCCCCTCCCTTTGTGCACAGGGGCTGAGCCCTTGCTCCTCACACTCTCTCTCCTGCCTCAACACGTCTCCTCCATCCCCTGTTTCTCAGCTTCTTCCTTCCAGCAGCTCAGCTCCAAACTCAGTTCCTCAGCGTGTGTCCTGGCCCCTGGCGACTACCTGCTGGCCATCCCTCTCCTCTCTTTCTCTCTTCTCTTTCTCTCCCCTTTCCCTCCCTGCAGGCCAAGCGCTGGATGATGCTGCTTTTCCTCTCTTTTCCTCTCTTTTCCTGCTCTCTTTCTCTCCCTCTGTTGCTGTCCAAGCCTCGGACACCAGCCCCTCCTCACCCAGCGATCCCACCGCCGCCGCCGCCTTCACCTCGAGCTCTGTTTTTAACCTCACTTTGCCTCCCCAAGCTACCTCAGGCTGTTCCCTTGGGTGCCATAAGCAGCGTGTCTGTGTGTGTCTGTATGTGTTTGTGTGCGTGGGGGTGACACACAGTGACCCTGTGCCCCTTCCATCCTTGTTCCCACATCCCCTCCCCATCCCTTCGCCGTGCCCGCCAGGCGCGTTGTCTGCGCCCGCTTGCCGTGTTGGTGGGTGTCTCGTGGCATGTGCCGTGGCTTTGCCACCACTCTGTGGGTTTAACACCGTGTGTGGGCACGTGGGGTGCATCGTGGGGTGCCTGTCTGTGTGCACATTCCCCTTTTCCCACCCACTCACTCCCCCTCCTTGAGTCTGGCTGCCCCACGGGAGCCTCTTGGGGCTGCCCCATCCCTGCCACCATCTGCCTGTATCACCTCCCCCCAATGCCCTGTTGTCCCTTGTGGCAGCGTGGTGTGTGCCCACCCACCTCCATCACTGCTCTGTCTGGCTGCCCACCCTCCCACCGAGCCATTCACCCCCCTGGCACCGTCCTGCAGCCCCACCAGTACCCACTGGCACAAACCCCCCAGCCCTGGCTGCCACAACCGGCGTGTGCAGGAGCAGCTGGGGCAGCGCTCCCAGCCTTGTGGCACTGGGGAGGGCACGGTGGCAGAGGGGAAAAGGGGCAGATAAGCAGCAGCCACTGAGCCCACAGCATGGCACGGGGCAGCCGTGGGGCAGCTCAGGGTGGTGAGGAGCTGTGTGCGTGTGAGGAGTCACCGGTGCCACGAGGGTCAGGGGGCTTCCCCTGGTATCGCCGTGGGCTCTGCGGGCGCGTGGGCAGCGTGGGACCTGCCACCCTGCTCTGAGGTGATGTGCCACAGGTTCCAAGGCACCAGCTGGCACCCAGGAGCAGCCACCCACAGCAGTCGTGTGCCCTGCGTGCGGGGAGGCCGGTGAGCCACGGCACACAGCCCCGGGCACACAGCACACAGCCTGGCACTGCCAGCCTCACGTCTCACAGCATCTGGCACAGCATCTACCAGGGACAAGGGTGCCCAGGCAGCCCCTCGCTGTCTCACCCTCAGCCCTTTGGGCCCCCTCTCCTCCAAAGGCACTGCCTCTCTCTCTCCACAGGTTGCCAGCCACTGGCAAAGCGGCAAATGCGGCACCAGCAGCTGGGCAGCAGCCGCCACACGATGAGTCCGACCGCAAGACGGAGCCGCGCTCCTCTGTGTCTGACCTGGTCAACTCCCTGACCAGTGAGATGCTCATGGTGGGTGCATGGAGAGAAGTGGAGATGGGGATGGGCTTTGCAGGGGCATCGTGCTCTGTTTGCTGTTGGGCCCCTCACTCACTGCCACAGGGACACTGAGGGGCTGCAGCTGGGGAAGGGGCTGGAGCACGAGGGGGCTGGAGAGGGGCTGAGGGAATGAATGGGGGTGTTGAGGCTGGAGAAGAGGAGGCTGAGGGGAGACAGCAGGACTGGGATGACCCAAGCAAGAGCCAGTTGCAGCGGGAGAGGGGAGTCAGGACTCCTGNGGGGAGGTTGAGGCTGGAGCTGAGGCAGAACTGTTTCCCTGAGAGGGGTGTCAGCCCCTGTGCCAGGCTGCCCAGGGAGCTGGGGCAGTGCCCAGCCCTGGAGGGATCCCAGAGCCATGGGGCTGAGGTGCTGAGGGCTGTGGGGCAGTGCTGGGCTGGGCAGGGGGAGAGCTCCAGCAGCTCCAAGGGCTTCTCCAACCCCAATGATTCTGTGGTTTATCCCATCTTGGGCACCAGCCAGGCATCTCCTCACACCCCTTTGTCTCTTCCTGCCCTGTGCCACAAGCTCTCTGGCACATCCCAGCCCATTCTGGCAGCACCAGGCACCCATGGCCGGCACAGCCTGGCTCAGCTGAGGTGAAGGAGCCGTTTCCCTCAGGCTGAGGGGAAGGAGAGACAGGCTGTCAGGAGGAATTTGGTTAATTGGCACTCCCTAGCCCCAGGACACATGATGTGAAGCCAAGAGTCATCTGAGGCCGTGGCAGGGAGAGCTGGGGACAGGCTGATGCCCTGTGACAGCTCCCAGGGCTGGGGGTGAGTGGGCTGCTGGAACACGGTGGGATGGAGGTTGCACTTAGACCCCACCAGTGATCTCCCCCCACTGCTCCAGCCCCCTGGCACTGCTCTCACCACTCCCATTCCCTCCTTCCCCCTGCCACAGCTCTCCCCAGGCTCTGAGGACGACGAGGGCCACGAGGGCATCAGCCGGGAGAACCTGGGTCGCATCCAGTTCAGCGTCGGCTACAACTTCCAGGAGTCCACCCTGACTGTCAAGATCATGAAGGCTCAGGAGCTGCCAGCCAAGGACTTCAGCGGCACCAGTGACCCCTTTGTCAAGATCTACCTGCTCCCAGACAAGAAGCACAAGCTGGAGACCAAGGTGAAGAGGAAGAACCTCAACCCCCACTGGAATGAGACCTTCCTCTTCGAAGGTAAGGGAATGGATGGGCTGGGATGGGATGGGCTGGGGTGGGGGAGCAGTGGTGGGAGCCTCCATCCTTCCTCCT
>WBNH01006746.1:0-45471 GCA_013401255.1 Urocolius indicus | reverse complement strand
CCACTTAAATATAAGAAAAAACTAGTTCAACTGTGAGGGTGACGGAGCCCTGACACAGGCTGCCCAGGGAGGGTGTGGAGGCTCCTTCCTTGGAGGTCTTCAAGACCCGCCTGGACAAGTTCCTATGCCACCTGATCTAGGTGAACCTGCTTCTGCAGGGGAATTGGACTAGATGATTTCTAAATGTCCCTTCCAACCCCTACCATTCTATGACTCTATAATACTAAACTGGGGGGAATGGTTGACACACCAGAAGGCTGTGCTGCCATTCAACCAGACGTGGAGAGGCAGGAGAGTTGGGCAGGGAGAAATCTAATGAAACTCAACAAGGGCAAGTATAGAGTCTTGTGTCTGGGAAAGAATAAACCCAGGTACCAGTACAGGCTGGGGAATTAATGGGTAATGTAGGGGAAAGTGATTTGGAGGTCTTGGTGGACAGCAGGATGAGCATGAGCCAGCAATGTGCCCTCACGGCCAAGAAGGTCAAGGGCATCCTGGGGTGTATTAGAAGGGCTGTGGGCAGTAGGTCGAGAGAGGTTCTCCTCCCTCTCTACTCTGACCTCATGAAACTGCATCTGGAAGATTGTGTCCAGTTCTGGGCCCCTCATTTCAAGAAGGACAGGGAGCTGCTGGAGAGAGTTCAGTGCAGGGCCACCAACATGATTAGGGGAGTGGAGCATGTCCCTTCTGATGAAAGGCTGAGAGAGCTGGGGCTCTTTAGCTTGGAGAAGAGGAGACTGAGAGGTGATCTCACTAATGTTTACAAGTACATAAGGGGCAGGTGTCAGGAGGATGGAGCCAGGCTGTTCTCAGTGATGTCCAATGATAGGACAAGGGGCAATGGGTACAAGCTGGAACACAAGAGGTTCCAAAGAAATACAAGGAAAAATTTCTTCCCTGTGAGGGTAAGGAAGCACTGGAACAGGCTGCCCAGATGGGTTGAGAAGTCTCTGTCTCTGGAGACATTCAAAACCCACCTGGACAAGTTCCTGTGTGACCTGCTCTGGCAGGGGAGTTGGACTGGATGATCTTTTGAGGTCTCTTCCAACCCTTAAAATTCTGTGAATCAGTTGTCACACGGTTGTCAAATGGCACAAATAAAAATCAGGGTGTTGCTTTTGAAACATACTTTCATGTGTCAGCATCCAGCATGTTGGGACACGTAGGATTAAAAAACTACAACTGACCATTCTGCAAACGAGTATGAGACCAGGTCTCGTCAGCAACATTCTCTCAGCCCACAACTCTGCTCTGCTGTTGGTTCTGCCTTCAGACACGAACGGTCACAGCTTTATTTCAGTGAGCTGGATCCAGAGTGGCCTCTGACAGGCAACAACTCTTCCAGCTCCTTGTTCAGGTAATGGAAAGAGGTCTGATTATGTCTCCTTAGTTGCAATTGCTCACCACTACTGAAAATTATTATTACAATACTGGAAAGAGGATAAGGTATGGAAAACTGAACATTCAGAATTCAAGTAAAGGAAAACACAAAAAAACATGCTTCTGTAAAAAACATTTACCCTGGCACTGTAAATTTTTAATTGCTATGGCAGCTGCAATACATTCATGCTTTTCTGCATATCCTTTTGCTTGCTTTTCCTTGCTCAGTGGGAAAAGCTGCAGAATGCCTTACCTGAGCAGTTTCCTCTTCCTGCTTACGTTTCTCTTCCTCAGTCTCCACGAGTTTCTGTTTGGTCAGGAGAAGTTCCTTGTTCAAAACATCTGCTTTATCTTCAGCCTACAATTAAAAACTGGGGTAAAGCTGATGTTGTCTCTGCCAGTACAAATGTATTGGTACACACAGGTTAGAAATGTTGCAGATTCAGGTTCTGGCGGTGCCTTTTCCTGCCTTCTGATGGCTCACCTAACCCATTATTTTTTAATATGAAACTCCCTTTTCAGGTAGCTGTTTTCTAAGTTATTTCACGATGTTTCAACAACTGTGCAAAAGGACCCTTTTGCCAAACACCTACCTATGCCCAGACGGCAATTAAGCACAGATACCAATACAAGCCTGGCACCAACAGTGATGTACAGACTATTTTTGCTGGGAACAATATCAGTCTAAGCAAGGGCAGCACAATTTAGCTCCTGTGTGACTTCAGATGACTCATTCTGGTTTTGTATGTGGACACGGGAAACATTAGGGGCCCACACTGTACCTTACATAGTGCTGGGGCAAAGACAAGGAGAGAGACACATGGCAGGACCACCAGAAGAAACAGTTTGTTTATCAGTGCAAATGAGCATTGCCTGGAGAAACTTGATGCCCTTGTGTGCATTGGAGGATATGAATTGTCTCCTTTCTTGGAAGGGCTGAGCTTATGGTGAAGCATGCCATAAGCGTTTGTCAGCGCTGTAGGAGTGCCTGATCCCCAGGAGAGGAATGTATTTCCCAGTGCCTGGATACGTTCCATTGACCTGCCCAGCAGGGAGATACACACTCAGCCCAGCATGGCACCACACTTTCTGTGCAGTAAGGAGGGGCTGCAACAGGCAAGGGCTGTGGTCAAAGAATACTTAGCTTGCTGAAAAAACAACAACAGATAACAGACAGAACTTGTCTCCCAGCTGCAGTTTGGTTTTCTATTAGCCTATCTGTCTGCCACAGAGTTCATTATTAATGAGGGTGCTAGTGGTGACTGTGGGTAGCAGAAGCAGCTTCACAGGGCCATGACTGAAAAGATGGACTGAGGGTTCCTGCAATGCTTAGTGTGTATGTGGCTGTATGGGAGAAAGGAAATAAAGCAGTGAAAGAATGGAATTTTTTTAAGATTGACATCTTGCAACAAAAGAGCTTAAGGATGAGAAGTATATTTTTGATGAAAGACCTGATTAAGATATGCTGTGAGAGAACGACAAATCTTTCCTCCCTTTATATGTTCTGTTTATGTGTTCAGTCCAGGTTCTCCAGGCGGCTACAAACAGTGTAGGGTATCTATCACCTGTCTTTGCAGATGAGGAGTGCAGTAACAAAAACTCTTATTTCAGTGCCAGTGAACTGAGGCAGGGTGTGAGAGAACTTCACGGAGCCACCCTTGTCTACAGAAGGGCTGCTGAAATGCAGGAGGTCAAGGAGTAGCACTGGAAAGGTATGTGAGTGGCAGCTTTGTCATCATACGTGAGAAAAAACAGGCAAGGGCAGCTCCAGACAAAGCTGCTTTACATACAGCTACTCCCAGGAAAGAAAGCATCTCCACACATTGCTTCTGGCCTTCATATCAGGTTGCCCTCTCTGTCATGTGAAGCACATCTCTGCCTGTGTTTGCTCACCAAGGCGGCTCAGGTTTTTAGGATCCATTGATCCAAATCAGCAGAGCATGTCAAGGATCTGCCTACACAGAAATACAAGCTGCACAACTGTGGTCAATGATTTACAATTCTAAGGTTAGATAAAACCAAGTTAACCGTGGGAAATCAAACTCGATAGTCCCTTGCAGGAAAATATTTTACATTATAAAAGGCACTTCAGGCCTCCCTGAGTTAAGGGGCTGATCGTGGGAGAGTATGGCCTTCCTGTATTCAGCACCTTAATAACAGCTGTTTCAGCATTCATCAATAGTACATAAAACACTCTAGAAAGAAGAGGGTTGAATGCATAGTTCTCTAACAGTCATCCCTGAGACAAGGGGCTCTGGATGCTGCTGCCCTCCATATTCCAGTCAAAAGCACCCAGGAGCCCTTCTAATTTTTGGAACCATGACACTTCATTATCTCTAAATTTTGTTGGCTGCTGTGAAACACTGATCTGTGTAAAGTTTTAGATGTACCAGAAGGCAACTTCCCTTGAAGTTACCCTTCTGAGGAGCATGTTGATACCTTTTTCAAGTAATTCTTTGTTATCTGCCTAAAGGTTATGCCTTACATTTTCTAAACCAATTCACAGTAGCGAAGGTGAAGTGCAAGACATCCCTGTGAATCTGACAGTTGCATGCATGTGGAAATCCATCTTTCTGACTGCAAGTAAGAGCAAGGTTTTCAGGAAAATAAAGGAACAAATAATTAGACTTCCCACATTGTGTTCACGCTTGCACTTTAACACAAAGCAGGGCTCCTAGACCTGGCGTTACCAAACCTGAGCTGGGACCCGACGCTGTCAGCATTACCTGGTCCAGGTCATTCCGTAAGGCAATTTTGCTTGTTACAAGCTCATGGGCAAGGTCATCGTTCTCCTGCTCCAGCCGCATGCTTGCTTCTTGCAGCCTGCGGTTCTCCCTCTGTAGACAGAAAGGAACAACCAGAACAGGAAGTTAATCCTTATCAATATTAAAGAGCAATAAGAGAGTATACTGTGTGTATAAGACACCGAGAAGGCAAGAATGCACATTAAGACAGGATTGCTGCTCTGGGAAATAACAGTGAATTAAGCCAGTAGTGCAAATGCAGCGATTCCACTCACATCCCAATAGTTGGTTGTGATTTTAGGGTTTCTCTTTCAGAAATAAACACAGACCTCTCCACAAATGCACCTGGTTTCTGCCTGCTCATTGTCAAAAGAAATCAGGCAGATAAAACCCACCCTGCAGCAGTGAACAGGGACCAACCAATTCAGACACACTCATAGTAACATTTCCAATTGAAAGTAAAAAGCTTTCCTGCTCCATTTCACAAAATTTTGTCTGCGGGAATCCATAAAATAGTCTGTTTTGTCAATGACGCAGTGCCAGCTTCTCACCTTCTGCAGGACCAGTAAAGAACAGCATTTAGCAGGGAATTCCCTCAGCCTGTATGACCTGTACTTGTGCACTCTCACTGCAATTTGTGCCTGTTGCACAAGACACCTGCTGGGAAGAAGTGCCAGGTGGAGAGGGGCCTTCACTCCCTAAGCACAGGCCCAGGAAGCACACGGCAGCACAGAAGGCCTTGGGGCCAGGCCCACGCTGCACTGTGCTCCTGGCCCGGAGTGTTCCACCAGCAAAAACGACATGGAGAGTGCTGACTGGAGCACGTAAGTACACAGAAGCAGGATGAACAATCATAATTCATGCTTTTTAAAAATCAGTTTTAGTGACTGTTCTAGGGCTGCAAAACAGAATCTCATTCAAAAGATGTACGTGGGTCAGTGGACTTCCAAGAGTCCACCTCAAATACACATCTTCATCTTCAGAACACAGACAGGTGGGACAGAGATGTCCTCTATGGCTTTTAAGAGCAAAAAACTTGCTGGCCCTCGGTCCCACAATGGCCATGTATCTTTCACAACAGAAGAGGCTGCAAAGGGACTCTGTACACTATGGAAGCGTAAGGAAAAATACGAAATTCATACAGGAACTCATGGGTAGATGCAACAATAACCTACACACTGAGACTTCAAAAAATGACATATGCTGACTAGAAAGGTGTGTTCTGTTCTCCAAGGAGAGAAAAAAAAAAAAAAAAAGGTGAATAAATATCTGCATTTAAGCCAGCAAAAAATTTCCACGAGTCGTTCCGTGAATGCCCTCCTACAAAATGTGGTTTCTTTGCATAAGCACATTATCCACTCACCTTCACTTCCTCCTGCTCACCAGCTATGCTCAGATATTTTTTTCTCTCCAAACTCACCACCATGAAACTGCAATTTTCTTTTCTTTTGCAATATCTTGCACTTTTGTCTTAAACAACAAAATAAAGAACTGCTACAGTATGAAGAGGACGCTGAAAAAAAGGCTCTTCTGTGTGGGAGCGTCCTCTGTGGCAGGAAGTAGAAGGTCTGCAAATAGTCCCTACTTAACATGACCCCATTGTGCAACTAGACTATGCACTGCCCTGCACAGGAAAACACATTAGTTTCCTTTCCAAAAGATTGTACTTTAAATAACCTGTTTTGTTACAAAAAACTGTAAATACTTGTGTTTTAACATAGTTAAAACAACCACTGTTAAAACACACATAACTTTGAGGATCTTTTTTATTTCAACTGCACTCTATTCTGTCTGGGACAAGGAATCTTTAAAACTAACATTCTTCTGTAAGGATAATATAAATTTTAAAGGGTAAAACCAAATTGCAATCTTTCATAATACTAATTTTTTAAGGCTCTAATGTGTCTTCTGTATTTTGTCCAGACTACCTCGAAAATGCTGATTTTTTTTTTTACAGACACAGCTCTGCCAGCCAGCAGCTGTGAGAAAGTGATTGGAGTTCACATAAGAACTGGGACCAGCACAGGACGGTATTGCTGCCAATACCTTCTCATAGGGATGCCACTTAGAGGGAGAAACAAGCAAATTCTTAAGACTTCCACAAAAGAACCCAGAAAGAAGTTTGCTTTAACATTTTTGCTCTGCTTTTGCCAAAAGCTTCAGTGTCTGCAAAGCAAGCCACACAAGGTGAAGGTCCAAGTTCCTGCTTTGCATTCACAGGCAGGTGGGCAAGCAAGCCTGGTGGTTGGAAATGCGCTATCCTCCTCTTAAACTACGATTTACATGTCATGGGTTAGGAAGTTAAAGATCTCTTACCTTGGTCATCCAGTCAATAGCTAAGAGTTGTTTTTATCGCGTTCATCACACTTTTAATTTTGAGCTGAGAGTCTCCTACAGGGCCACCTGTACTCTTCCTCCCCACAGGGCAGTGTGCTCAATTAGTCAGTCTGTCTTTTCCAGCTCCTCCCCTTAGACCTAGCAGTGACAAACTGCCTCCTTCCTCAGGACGAAACTCTCACCCTGCTTCAGTCTAAATAAAACCTAATGTTACATAGTAAAAATAAAAATAGCAAATGGTGCTTTTCATATGCAGCAAGCTCAGCTCAAGGGCTCTGAAATACTCCCGGGGTTTTATAAAATACCACTTAAAACTGTATGAAGTTCAACAGATGGAGTTGGTTTGCTGTAGCAGGACTCACACCACAAACAGCATTTTGTAACCTGGCATAAGCCAACTTGTCAGACCTGCTTGTTGCCCTTGTTGTAAATAGACAGCTTCCTGCTTTTTCTCTCTAAGCCACTGACAATTTACTATGGCAACAATTTCCTTCTCTCCAGCATTGCTCAGTTTCTATAGTCCCAAATTCCTCCTGATTACAAAAGGCAGCTGGTGAACCCTGGTTAGCTTTTAAAAGGAGGATACTGCATTTCCAAAAGGGACAAACACCACTGAAACATACAGACACAAATAAACTTACCTGCTGTAAAGTCACAGACCAAACACTGCTTTCAACCATGGGTGTACAGACAGTGAAAACAGGATATAAAATAATTTTTAATACCAGCAAAGACAGCCCCTCCCACCCAAAAATGTTTCTGATTCTTCAGTCGATTTTTGGTTCTGAGTTTTAAAGGGGATACAATCCAGCTTCCATCACACACAGGACAGAAAGAAAAAGGTAAATGTGAAAGCCTCAGCTCAGGAAGGCTGAACTCCACCCCCTGCTCCCTTCCAGCAGGCCCCAAGGTGCAACTCCTACCAAGATTAGTGGTGATGATGCATCCTCTCTGTGCTGCTACTCAAGTAGGGTGGGACGAGTCACAAACCTTGTTAAGCAATTCAGCATCACGTTTTCTGATGAGCCAACACCCAAACCCCAGATCTCTGGGCACAAACAGATCCTCAAGGGTGGAATGAAAACATGGATTAAAATTCACTTTTCTGGATGTGAGCAAACCAAAGTCTTCCTAAGCCCCTCAGAAAGGGCTCTTGATTGCAGAGGAGTACTGAAGGAAACCCTGTAAACCACCTAGAAACCTAAAAGGCTTTTACAGCAAACTATCCCAGAAAACCTCATATGGGAAGCACGGCAGATGCCCCTGGAAGTGGTCTGGTTTTCTGTCTGTTGACTCTGAAGCAGCATTCCCAAAAGCACCCCAGCACACTTTTAAAGAACCCATAAACAATGACCCAGGTCAAGTGTTTTCTTACGGTTTTCCTCATGACAGTTACCATTCAGTTACCATGGCTCTCAGTAAAAATGACCAGTGTGTTAATTTTTGCTTCCACTTCAAACATTCAAAAGGCTATTATGTCCAAATGAAACATTTATTCAGAGAGACAACTTCTTTGTTGCATAATCAGGCCTACAGAGGAAAAGGCGTTTCTACCCTCAGAACACAACTATGTGCACAAGCAGGGTCTGCCTGTGGAACACCAACCCTCCTTTCTCTGGTTATATCCTCTTTATTTTAGGCCAAGCAGTCCCAAACACAACTCCAGCATTTTCTCAACAAGTCAGCTGAAATCCTGTTACATGAGGTATTCTCAAACATAGGAAAAACCCCCATAATATATATATATAACATACAGAAAAATATCGATCTGAACTATATTGCTATTTTTTTCTGCACATGCAACTCACTTTTCTGCCTGGCTTCTCTAAGCAACTTGTAATTTAACCAAAAGTCATAGAACTTGGTGATAAACAGCAATTTAGAACATACTTTTGTATTTGACAAAATGTGAGTGATAATTTGTTACAAGAAATGGAAAAAAATTAAATGAAAAGGTGCCCATAAAAAAATCCACTTTTCCTAAATAATACTTGTAAATATAGAAGGGAAAAAACCCCACTCAAAATAACGGCACTCTTTCATGCTGTCCTTTGGCAAGTCAAACCACCACCAACGTGTAAAATGGGCTGGGCTGGAACTCCAATGGCACAGGAATTTAACATGTCGAGGACCTGTGAGTGGTTAAGACAGGGCAGCCACTGTAAAGCGCTGGGGAGGAGAGGCAGAGTGTGCCTTGTCCTCATCTTACCCTGGCTAGGTCCTGGGCTCCGCTGGATACCCAGGAGAAGGTCAGACCCACAGGCAAGAGCTGGGCCTGCTCCCCTGAGCTGCCTCTGCATGGCTTGCTGAGTGAGGCAGTGCAGTATGGCTGCTCCCACCCCAGCGCCATGCACAGCATGTCTCCTATTCTCAACAGTCCATCAGGACAGATCTACTGAGAGCCAGGTTACAGGCAGGTTATAAGCCATCCTTTATCACTGCAACACAGTGTCTTCTGTGGTGCTGACAAACCCCTGTTGGGATTAAAAACTATAACACGTTGCAAACAACAAAAACCCTAATACCCATAACCAAAAACTATCAACAGACTGAAAGCCTTCTTGACCTATAAGAGGAAGACTCTGCAGGGATCCCCAGTCCAGCGATCCCATCCAAAAAACACCCCAATCCTGGACAGTAACCAACACCTCATTTTGTTCTGGGAAGACAAACTGTAAAAATTCCAATGATGCAGGTCTTCAGGGCACAATCCTCATGGAGAACACACAGGGCTGGAGGGAGCTAATAGCAACACTACAACACTGGCTTTTCAGTAGTGTAGCCACAGTCCTTTCCCAGACCAAGCACAGCTAGGCAGAGTCTAGCACTGATGCTGGTCAAACGAAACACATTCTAAACACACAGGCTGCAGCATGATGGCTTAAGGGACAAGCGAAGTAGGCTCTCCAACTTCTGCCCATGAGGATCCAAACAGCTTTTGTCTCATGCTGCCTTTTGGAAACACTCTTGAAAAGTTGATTCCTACCTTGTGTATTGATGTGTCAAAGCCTTGGCTTGACACATCAATAACACTGAACATGCAAGACAAGGAACAGAGAGCACGCACAAGCACTTCTCCAGGACACCCATCAGCTGAAGAATGCTTCTGAACTTTGAACTCAATGTGCAACTAACCAGTTACAGGGACTCTCTATAATCTCAGCATTGTTAAGAGGATCAGACTCAATCTGGTTTAATAACAACCAATCACATGAGGCATTGCAAAAACACAAGCCAAAACCCCAGTCTGTGATCTCACTGTGACAGTGACTCACATAAACAGTGGACAGAGTCACTTCCTATATCCTCATCTGCAGCTTGGAGATTGCACTCTTCTCTGTCCATCGCCCAAGATTAACCAGTTAATATGCTTCTGCAAAGCTTTAAATGAACCTTACTTGTTTGCTAAGTCTATTTTAATTCCACAGCACTGTAAGTGCACCACTGGAAACATATTTAGTCAGAAGGAAGTTGTGGGTTTTTTTAAATAGGTCACGCTCAGCCGTGGCTCTTGGCTGCCACAGCAAGCCCAGCTCTCACAAATAATCAAATCTGCGCCTTTTAATTTTTTTTTTTTCCACAGGTAAATACTTTTTCTTTAAAATAATTTAAAAGTTTTCCTTTATCTGTATCCATAACTCCATCTGGGCATAGTCTGTCACCACATTTTCATACTGTGGGTTTCTGGACATGCTGCACTTCCATCTTTCCTTATGGACCACGTAAACCTGTTGCACCCTGTGTGATTAACTACTACTCCACACTCCTAGTAGACTCCATATCAACTTAACGTATTAAGGCACAATGAAGAACATCAGGAAACCAGAACAGGAATATGTAACAGTGTCAGTTCCCAGGTAACCTGGGCAATGGGCACCCAAGTGCTTCATCTTTGGCAGCGTCACCTACAGAAAAATTTTTTTTCAAAATAGGGTAAGCAATACATGGATCCTGAATGCTAAGTGAAATATATTTCTAGAGGCAAAGCCTCCACAACACAAAAATCTATGGCAACAGAACGTAGCAGTGACAATAAAAGCAAGTACACTGGAAAGATAAGCAATAGTGATGCAAAATGTTCTTTTTTGGTGAACTATCAAGCTGTCATATCAATAACTGAACCTTCACTTTTCTGCTGCTTTAAAGCAGGATATTTATCACTATTAATTCTATTGCAGTAGTACCTTGGGGGCCCAAGGACAGCTCTGGGCCCAACCATAGTAGGCATTATATTATCAAAAGATTACTAACACTTGGTATAGACAGAGATGAGTAACAAGGATCATATCAGTCAAGGAAGAGTTCATCTTCCAAAAGTCTCTGTGGATGCCACTGCACACAGCTTGTGCTACAACAATGTGTATTTTCTCCTTTTTGTGTCTGTAGCTGAGAATCACCCTTTGTTTCTGCATCTCATGAAGATCTCCCATAAAAGTGCAACAGCAGGAGAGTTACCTACAAACATATAAACTGAAAGAAGAAAAATATTACATGTAGCTACTTGCAGATGTCTTGAGAGTTACAAGTTGTGACTGAAATATTCCTGGCAAAAAACACTTAGCCCAGGTGTTCAAAGTGCTTGTCTGAGAAAGGGGATGTCACCTGCCACTTCCCTACAGTCAGCTCTGGCACATCCCTGAGTGGTGAGTGCTGCGCTGTAATTGGCTCACTCCTCAAGGCCCTCGGGTAAAGAAACAGGCTCCCATATACCTCCCGTACCTTGTATCTGTCCATAGGGTCCTCCTGCTGCAGCTGACTCTCTCGCATGGTTTGGTACTCTCTCTCATATTTCTTCAGCTTTTTTGTTGGCACCTGTGGAACAGATTTAGAAAACATGCATTTAGAGATTAGAGGAACAGCACAAAGGCTGACTGAAAACTCTCCTTGCTAACAGGAAGCCAGGGAAGTGCTGGAAAGCTACTGCCAAATGAAGTCACTCCCTGTTGCCCCCCTTTCCCTACTCAGCAAGCCACGTCAATTGCTTACTGACACACTGGACATCAACAGAAATCTGTGTCTACTGCTGTTAATTATTCCAATGTTGAAAGAAAAATAAAGTGAAGCAAAGACATTTCATTAAGAGTAACATCAAGCAGAAAATAAACCAATCCATGAATAACGAGGAGTCAGAGAATGGGAAAGAGGAAAATACGCTTTGATAGGTAGGATTCACCAGAACAGGAAATTGTTAGAAGTGAGGCTGGAAGACAGGAGTGTTCATATGAAAGGACCAAACGATTCCTCTGAGTAATGGTTTTTATTGCTGGAAGGGTATGAATGTCTAAATTACAGCTTGTGACCACTGCTCTCATGCAGCCTGGCATCAGACTGCTCCTAGGCAAAAGTGGAGACACTGCAGTGCTCGCTTCCAGCCACAGCAGGGAAGCAGTGAGGCAGCCACACAGGAACCACAAGCAGATCCGGTAAACAACCACAGAGAAAGGTCAAGTCCCAGGCACCTCCATTCTGGCAAAACGCAGCTTCAACTTAAAACAAGGTACCCAAAAACCACTCACGTGCTTTCAAAAAGCATGTGGAGACCTTCTGCTTTACCGTCACCTTTAAGTGGTCACACAATGCTATAGGAGTGATCCCATCCTTCTCTGGAGATCCGTGATGGCACTGCTCTGCCCCCCCAGCCCTGCTGAGTGCCTGCCAGGGAAACCCATTAACACCAGGTATCAGGAAATGTAGGCAGTCTCTGGGCCTGTTACATCTCTGTCCCTTCCTCTGCCTGTATTGATGATGTCTAGCTGGCTCTTGGTGTGAGGACATGCCACTGTCACCTTGCCTTAGGGCAAAAAATAGCTGCCACTCAGCAGAGATCTGTGTTTATGTGTAGTCTGGTGTTGTTTTCCCTTCATTGGTTTTCAGACCAGTACCACCTCCCTCTGCAGGATGAGAAGGGACCAAGCATGTCCTCGCTGTCACTGCAGAGGCTTCTGGGAGATGCAGGGAGAAAACATGCAACTCAGTCTGCAAAGCACAGTTTTGCCCCCTGCAAAACACAGGAAGCACTAACAAAGCAGTGCTAACACCCACAACTACTGGTAAAATCTTAAACCAATCCACATAAAGGAAGGAAAGAGAAAAGGGTAAACATAAAAGCATGAAGCCCTTTGGACAAACATACAAGAGAATTTTGGTTGGATCATAGTAGTGCAAAACACAGTGAAATGAAAATGCCTAAATCAGTGATGCTTTTCAAGTTTAAACAGAACACCCAGGATGCAAACCCAGCCCACTTGGTCTTTGCTTGTGGCTTGAAACTGTTGAGGCTACTTAATATTCAAGAATAAGAAATCATTTCCATGCAGTATCTTAAAAGAAGCAAACCAATCCCTCAGCAAAAGCCTGGTCTAATCCCTCCCTCCACGATGCTTACCGGGGCCTATCCCAACAAACAGAGTAGGGCTCCAAGGCTGGGTGCTGGACCAGCTCTGTGCTATTGCAGGGTTTGTGCTCCGATACCAGCAGAAAATGAAGATAAATATGAGGGAGACATTTTAGTGAAGTACAGAAAAAAAAGGTGCAACATAAGCGTAACTTAGAAGATGATCTATTCAACCAAAGACTATCCTGATTTTTGATGCTTTTCACTGAAACCTTTCAAGTACACCTAAGAACCAAGCCTCCCATCCACACAGCCACGAGTACTTCAGTGAGAACCCTGCTGTCTGAAGGAACAGTGTCACAAGATGGATGTTCACGTGTGTTAATAGGGAAAAAAAAGAGTGTAAATCAAAGGTAAAAATTTAGAGAGCCACAATCCTTTCCCACCCCCCAGTAGTACCCTCACATGCAGGAGGGGGCCTTGTGCTTACACACAAGTTGGGGACTGCTCCGCTGACCAGTGCAGCAACTCACCAGCAGCTTCAGCATTTATCCCCCTTTTCCCTTCAAGCACAAGATTTGCTCAAATGATTTGTGAACAAAAATCGCACTTCTCTCTATGATTGAGAGGCAAAATACAGCATAATGAGTAAGCAACTCATTACTGAGAAAGCAAATGGGATCTAAAGCACCACTGTTACCCAAATGCCTACACTGAGCACTGTGCCACAGCTCTCCCTCCCCAGGCTGAGGCAGTGTGTGAAGACATGACTGCTGCTCCTTGGCAACATGACCTCACATGCCACAGCAGTGTGCAGCTCTCCTTGCTTGGTTTTCAAAGGGGGATTTTTTTAAGCTGCCCAAGAACAGCTTTGTTCCTTTGGTTTCAGAGTTTAACTTGCACAGAATCTATTTGGCTCTTAAGTAGTTGCGTCAAACCCACCACAAACTAATCTGAATACATCACATTAAGAACTGTGTATTATGGGCAGAGGAGAACAACAGTCAATCGCTTCATTTAACTCTGTTCTCCACTGTCTCCACAGTCCCTGTTTCCAGATGCTGACAATTCACAAACATTTCTTAATGCCTGGTTACTCTTCCACCAACTGTTCTTAGCTTCATGTTCTCCTTAACCTTCCTACATGTTAATTCAAGGCATGAGTAGGACGACACTTGGGTCCTCTGTGGCACCCCTCTCACCACTGCAGGGGCTCGCCATGGCCAGGGATGAAGGGTGGTCCATGTGCCTGACATACTGTCCAACAAGCACTTTCTTAGCAATATTGACAGTAAACAACACCTGCAACAGGGGTGAATCACAAAGGATGTAAGCATCAGGGTGTAAGCATTCTGTTGTGACACAGAAAGCAGTTTCTGTACTTTCTGAAAGAATATAGGGACTTGTGCATGTTGGAATCTATTTATGTTACAACCCTGTCTTAATTGGAAAGTAGGACCTAAATGCAGTGGAAGTCTATCTTAAGGGGCTGGGGAGAGGAATTGCTAGTAAAAAACAGTCCATACTAATTCACTTATAAAATGGAAACCTGAGCAGGTATGCTTAGGAATTTTGGCAGGGACTATGCTTCACTGTTACTGTCTGTTCAGCCACGTTACTAAACAGAGTTGGATCATTTATCTTCTTCCACATTAATAAGTGGGAAAAAAAATTAAAGCCCATTTCCATATTCCCCAATTTAATTCCCTGGAACAGTTTGTAAATTCAACATTAGACTTCTCTGTAAGCCCCTTCATAGGCAAGCGCATAGTGCTAGCTATGGTTTAGTCTTCATGCACTGCTCCTGAACAAAGCATGCTCATAAATCTACCGTTAAAGCTTCTGCAATATTGAGGAGTTCTTTCTTTAGCACCATGGGGTATATTGGCTAGAACAGATGGTTATCAAATTTGGTAGACTCTTATGGTTTATAAACACTTCTCATCTGTTTATCTCAGTATCTTATCCCCTTGTTTTATTTTATTGTGCTCCAGCATAAAATCACATCACAACTAGTTATACATAGAGGAAAAGCCACACAGAGTATCATAATAAAACAACCGTGCAGAAGAACTGAACAAGCAGAACCTTCTCCTGAAAAAAATCCGACTGTCGCACTGAATGCACAAAAGAACTGATGGCAGTGGGGTGTATGTGGCAGGTGAGAAACAGAAATACTTCGCTTTTAGCTGCCCCGCTGTTCATACAGGGCAGGGAAGATCTGTTTCACCTTCTCTCTCAGTGTTGGACAGTGGCAGTCTCCTGAGCATGAGCAGCCACTCAGTTCCAGGAGAATTCTCCCTCATTCTGCCATTTCTTTAGCTCTTTACAGTCAGTTCAGCTTGACCTTGCTGGATTAATAAATCACACATCTATTACTCCTTCCTTTGAAATGTTTTATTGCTCTAATGAAGCACACTCAGAGGAGGTAGCTATCACGTTCATTTGACAGCCAAGGAAATGGAAGCAGAGATGTAAAGTGATTTCCTGAATGTACTGGAAGAGCTGATCCAGACAGAAAAAAATCCCATTACCCAATTTGTAATTTCCAGCACTGCCACATCACCAGATTCAGCAGAGTATCCTTCCCAGATTTCCACTTCTTTTCTCTACCTAGCACTGCATAAACACTCCAAAAATATATTGTCTCTTCACACTAATGCTGTAACCAACATTCTGTGACCTCTACACTCTCTAGTGTTTTTTCCTTTCTAGTTCACACCTCAATGGGGAAAGAAAAAAAAGAAAAAAAGCCCATTAACAATATGTGCAATGCTTTCCTTTCCCACTCTTTGAGGCAGGTGACTTAATTTTCCAGTTCACTGGTGACGGATTTGCTGAGTATTTCATGACCGAGGCAAGGGATTTGGATCCCTCCAAGTTACCCTCTGTGCTGATGACTGATCAGAGAGACTCCCAAGCTGGCTCTGAGTGAGCACTGAAAGCAACCACAGCCATTAGCTGCAGCCCAGCTTCCCTTCCACCCATCCATCTTGCATATCCCAGGCTGCAATCCTCATCTTAAGCCCAGACTTTCCCCCTGCTGCAAAGCAGAACCATTCCCAAGCAGACAGGATGGCTGTGAGCGTGTCCTGGCGCTGAGGGGAACAGCCAGAGCTCACTCAGCTGGGCTCAGCCCTTGCCCAGCCAGTGGCACCAGCTGTGGGAGGCCTTCACAAACCACCCTGCCTCTGTTCCTCTTGAGGTGATCCCATTTACGCTTCTATGTACTTAATTTTCTTCACATTATGACTTAAAACAGTATTAGAAGCAAGTTAATTTCAAAAGGCTGTAAGCTTGCAACAGGACTTCAGCCGAATAGTGGCAACAAATTGCAGGCCACACACATTGTCTTAGTTCACACTCAAAGCTGGGGTATCAAACTGTTCTAGGTAATATTTCATATGTGAAAGCCAATTAGGTTCAAGAAAGGGTAATATAGCATCATTTAAACACTTTACTAGGCCAAATTAAGGCTTTAATGCAACAAAAACATAAAAAGAAACGAACTCTGTGCTCTACTGGTCTGTGCAGTCATTATTATGCATAACTGTATTGTGCTTTTCTTAAAATGCAGCTGCCAAAAGGTATAAAAAAGAATCTTGCAATGTCTGTCACTGGGAATAAGATTCAGAAGGAGATAAGCAGTTCATTTTTCCTTTGAGAGGATGCAGTGATGGAAAAGAAAGAATACAACCCACAGTAACATGTTGACACAACAGATTGATCTCTCGGATTAGGCTTTAAAGGTAGCAAGTGGGATGTCATATCTAGGTGTTATGCAACATAATCTGAACAACTGTATCTTCAATGACACATTAGCCACAAGCAGGAAAGCTGAGGGAAAAGCACAAATCAGAATTTCTCACGGAAGCCTATTTGTGCTGAATAGTCTGGAGAGAAGAAAATCTGTGGCATTCATTTGCTGAAAAATAAAATGTAGGGATTAGAATCGGCTGCTACTTAAAATTCACAGGCTGGAACATGCATGAAGAATCTCTGTTTCACCTTCTGTCAGTATGTGGTGAAAGGGTCGCTGATAACAACTGGTTTCTCCACAAGTCTGAAATCAAGCGGAACGGACCTCACTAGTGTTTTACTGAGCTACAGCATCAAATTTGGGACCCAGATCAATGGCCAATGAGCCACCTTTCAGCTTTGTGGGTAAAGGAGGGTCCTTAGTGCCACTGCTGTGCCAGAGCTCACCTGTTGTGTGCAGCACAGTGAAATCTCTGAATGTCAGATGCTATTTCATCCTCTTCACCATAGGAAGGAGACATTCCCTCAAATTCCTTGGAAATGTATGTTGTGTTGGAGAGGTGTCTGCTTAATGCGTGCCTGCCTGAATGTCTGCTGCAGAGCAGAATGTCTCTCCACCTGGTGTCTGGAAAAAATAACTGTCAGAAATGCTCTTTTTATATCAGCAAGGAAGCTTTCTCTGCACCAGCACACCCAAGTATCCATTCCTTGCAGGGGCAGATGTTTTTTTTCCCCTTCTACAGGTCACCTCGTTGCCAGCTCTGTAGGTGTTAAGATCTCCTGAAGAGAGTCTTCATGACAACACCAATCCAATTTGAAAGCTAACAAGGGGCAAAGAAAACCAGTTTCACTTGTGAATTTATATTTTTATTGAATATTTCCACACTAGTCCATTATCAAAATATCTGGGACCCACAGAGGAATCTGTAACAAGAAGCAAAAGGCAGGTTGCAGCACTTATGGAGCACCTGCACAATTCACTGTGATTCACAGTGGCCCGAGTCAGTGATGCTGGATGATTTCCAACACCAGATCCTTCTGTCAGATTTTAATCTCTACAATGCATTTCCATTCATCTAAACCTGCTGAGCTAGGCCTAACATCTTATCCTTCTATAGCCCTGCTGTTTAAAGATCTGCTCAGTTTGCAATGCAGTTAACTAAGTATAAAAGAGTGAGCTGGGAACAAGAGATATTCAGTGAGCCTGAATATCACTGAATAGCAAAACAGCAGCAACACAGGAAGAGAGAATAAGATCCAGATTCCCTGAACTGTATTCATGTGTTCATATCTGAACACCATGCATGTACTTTTGCACTCACCACAGTGCTTGTTTTAGAGAGGCACATACATTGACTGCAGCAGAATCTGCATCTAGGATGTTAAAGGAAAGGATGTTCTTCCTCGTGGCAGACATTCTTCAAAATGCTTTTCTTCAGTCTTCCAAATTACTTTTCAGTATTCAAAAATTCATTTTTACTTGAGATATGGAGGGCTTATTATCCACTTCAACTCTTATTTGTTTCAACAAAGAAAATAGAGGCACCCTGAGTGGCTTAAAAGCTGTGCTTGGAAATGGCTGGTTATTTTATAGGCTTGCAACTCATCTCTGGCAGCTCAACCAGACAAAAACTCAACATCCTCTCCTGTACATTGAGATGCATACTGAAAAGAAACTGCTATATCCCCTTTTTCAGCAAGCTCCAATTTTGCATTTCAATTGTCTCTGGTCAACAGCAATACTGTGGTTAGGGATACCAATATGTGCCATATTCTAGATGGAATGTATCTGCATACAAGTTACTTTTATTATCCAACATAAAGAATGCCTGAACAATGAGAACTGCTACAAAAAAAAAAAAAAAAAACCTCTATATAGGCTAAATGGAACTACATATACATCCCAAGGCTACAGATTAAGATCCAGTAACTGGGGGAAATCAACAATGACTAGCCTTATGGTACAAAGCCCTGCTATGGATAACACAGTTACTGAACACAACAGCAGACTTCACAGCACAGAATTTATTCATTGCTTTGTACCTCATAACATTTACAGTTCCAAGTGATCTTGTCTATCTTACATACGTACACCTCTTGGTATACAGTATGTGGGGCTAAAGGTTTTATATGGCTGCTTGGTAACTATGCAAAACCCAATACTCAACTCTTCTACACTCAGGTCCATAGTTTATTTTGATCAGGATTGAACCCATGCCCACAACAACCTTAGAGCTTTGGTTGCATTTCTTGACATCACAGCAATAGGGAGAGAAGGACAAGCAGGAAGAAAAATGCAGTCTTCACCACCATCCCCCCCAGTGATTTTCTTGCATCATTAGCAAAAATAAACAGGTTCTAGCTACACTGCGTTGAGGTTTGCTTTCCAACCTCGTTTATCCAGAAACTAACACAGACCTATTGCATGATCACTCTCAAGGAAAATTGCCCACACAAGGCTAGCAGATGATTGGTAACCAGGTCAGAAATACTGGCATTATCAAGGCTGTAAAACCTGTCACATTGAGCATATTTAGTCCACAGAGTCCACAGCTTTCAGCTAAAAAATGCCCTTCTGAAACCTGCCACAGAAAGCAGCTGTTTGTCACATCATCTTCTGATTCTGCCAAGACATTGAGCCACATCTGTCCAGATGCATGCTCAGCATGAGATGAGAGAAAAATTCTGTTGCCGAAGATGGAGGATGAGTGCACATGAGGGATCACAGCTGTGACCATGTGCCCAGGTAATCTACAATCCTCAGTAAAGAACCTCGCAGTATTCTTTGAGTTCTGGGTGTTAATGTTATTTTAGATCAATTCTATGTCACAGTATCAAGAAAATTGCAATGCTGTCACACTTGAAATTGGCATCTTTAGAATCACTGTCAAGCTCTTCTGACGTGTGGTGAGGTCCTTGATGCTAAAACACCTTTCATTACATTTATAAATATTTCAAACTCACCAGCTGCTCAGAACAATTACTTTTTAGTGCGTTACTCCACTAGCAGAAAATAGTACCTCCTCTATCTTAAAATTGAACCATGATATACTTACATTTAGGGCTCCACAATCCCTGCTGTTATATCAAATACTTTTACCTGTATTTCAACAACTAACACAATGTTCACCACACCTTTCCCAAAACCTTGCCTTTTTTTCTCTCCTTGCCCAGCTCCACAAAGACAACTGCTAAAACCCTAAACCAAAAATTCTTTAAAACATGCTTCAAGATTCTTTCAGCACTTTGAAAATTCAAAAGGGACAGTGCTTGCTTCTGAGGTATCAGAATGCTCCTGGAAACATAGTACAGCATTTCGTTGCAGTAACTAATCCTTGTCCTGCTCTGTTCTCTTTCCAATCCTTCCATCTGCTGATAAGGATTCCTCCATGCCTTTAACCAGGCTTCAGGTCTGGCCACATTTGCACCTTTCAGCCTCTGTGGTACCTGCAAAATGCCTTGGCATGGAGCTGGCAGGTAACTGGAGGAAACGCAGGCCAGGAGAGTTTGAAAGCACCAGTCAGCCATTAGTGTAGTGTAAGCAGCTGCTGGAGAGTATCCATGGGCATGGGAAGGCACAGCAGCACTGCATGTCAGCCCCAGGAGCTGCAAAGCAGGTGTACTAATTTGCAACCCTGAATACATGAGGCTGCTTTGAGGTTGTTTTTTTAAGCTTTCTGCTGTTTTCACAGTTTTGGTCCCACCACCACCAATACCAGCTGAGTCTGACATTTCACCCATGTGCAAACTTGTGCTCATCCACGATTTCTAGGTGAGTCCGTCAGGCTCATCAACTACCAAGGAACTCGAGACCTTCTGCTTTACCATCTAATAGGCAAAATCCCAAGAGCACCTTAAAGCACTGACAATGCAAGAAGTTTGCATCAGGCCTTGCTGCCAACTTCAGCTGAGAAGCCAAGAGAAAGAGCTCCCACAGACGGAGAGCCACAAATTCTTGTGGAAATGGAAGCCAGTTAATATTGGCAGCAACATCTGTTTCCCAGCAGTTTCACTCTCCAGAAGAAGCAACAGCACAGCAGAAGTAGAATAACAGCCTCTTTTTTTTCCCTCCCTAAGCTCTCTGTCCCTGTTCCAGTTTCCACACAATAAGACCTTTAGTTTTGGGATAACTGAATTCCTGTTAACCTGCTCTGGAAGTTCACTCTGAGCATGGATAATCTGTGTGTGCATGTTGTTGCCTGTGCACTTAGTATTTGTGATCTCTGAGGTTAAGGACAGACAAATGTGGTATCTTACTTACACCACGATATCCTAACTTGGAATTACTTTGTTGACTCTACCTTGTACCAAGAGTACAACACTTAATGTTCACCCAGAGCTAACACACTACTCTGAAATCGAACCACATGGATTTGTCTTTGCACAAAAAACAAGACTATAGCTTTAAAGATTCAGCCACCAGCTAACCAGTGTTCCTGTCAACAAGGGTGATGGGTTTTTTTTTTGGTAAGTTCATGTTGACCCAGCAAGAAGGAAGCAATAAAGAAAAAAACGGTACATTAAATGGTGCATGAAAGCACAAATAGAGCAAGATAAACACTGAATTACAGTTTCCAACCTTGGCACTGTCTTTACACCAAACTCTTCTGAGAACTGGGATTTTAAAAGAATGAAAATAGTTGTAGGCAACAAAGAGAGAATATTTTAAACTAATGCATTCACCTACACAAACTCTCTAATACAGCTTCTATTAATCAAGAAATTTGGCTTTTATGAAGAGATTATCTGCCCTTTCAAAGTTAATTAACATATTGTCCTGGAGACACCAACAGAATACCAATGCAGACGCGTACTTTGCATCTGCTGATGACACACACAGCTATGGAGTTTGTGTATAGCTTTACTAAGATGTAATGTATTCTATTAATGGCAAGCTACAAGAAAAGACAAGAAAGCCAAAGGGCTCAGGAATCAGATCTTTCATTTGAACCACTTCACTTTCTCATCTTAATATGATGACTACGGTATCTAACAGACTTGAAGGGGTTGCATCAATCTCATCTGACCTACCTCACCTGTGGGGAGAGAAATAAATATTGCTTTATTCTAATTTAACCATTTCTGGAGTTAAATGTTGAAATATGGCCTTACAAAGTAACTCATCTTCTTTAACTGCAAAGGTTCACACTTATATCCAACACATTCAAGGTCATCAAAACTAAGGACCTAATGAAACAATAAAACCTAGAAATTTATTTCAAAATTGTTCTCCCAAAGGGGCTTGTAATAATGACAGCAGCAGAGTTTCTCCCATGCCCAGAAAAACCTCTATCAATTTCCCTGGAATTATTTTTAAGGAGAAAAATGAGGAAGCTCCAAAATACTGAGGTTCCCACATTTTGAATGTCTAATCACAAAGATTCTGTTCTTATTTCTAAAATGTCTGTTTGAGACATTGCTTAAACAATTCCTTCTTAATCCAAGGGCAATAAGAGGGCAGCAAGAAGTGTTTTCAAGCGTGAAGAAAAGAGAAAATAAATAGAAAATAATACAGGTTATTAATTAGGAACAAAGAAAGCAATAACTAAAGTTAATTGTAAGAGAAAGAAGTTTTAATACTTTCTTGAGCTTTGTTAGGCTGGAGTTGATTCTAGAGCACATTGAAAACAAGAGGATGCCTAAGTGTTGTTCATATGCATTAATAATTAGAGCTTAAAAATAATTATGGAGAGTCATAATTGTCCAGAAAATGGCTCAGCTCTGTTGGAAACAAGGCTGCAGATTTTTCTGCAGAGCAGAAGTATCGACATAGAAAGCAGATGAGATCTCTGGTCCACCAGTGGTAATGTTCAATACATCAAACAACAGAGATTCATTTAGAGCAGAAAATATCCTGTATTAACAATATTTAAGAACCACAAGTCAAAATATCTGGATGACTTTGGTTAGCTGAAACCTAGAAACACCCACAAACACCCTGCAGAGATGACAAGGATCTAACCAATAACCAGTGTAGGAATGTAACTGGTTCCACATCAACACAACTTCATAAACTAAGCATCCCATCTTACTCTTTATCTGCAAGTCTGATTGATAAAAGTAACTTTACAATTTTAACAGTCTCCTCTAGCACTGGATTCACTAGCACACGACAGAACTCCCTGCAGAGTATCTGATAGCCATAAAACATGAATTAACAAGCTTAGGAAATGGGTCAAAAAGCCATTGTCAAAGGGAATCATTATTCAATGACATTTTTCATTCTTCATTAGAGACATTCTAAAGGGCATCTTCTGGGACTCATAAAAGCTTCAGCACTATCAAACCTTACATCAGTGCCTGGAAGTAAAAAATACAGTCCTGCTAATAAAATTTGCAGATGACACAGGGATAGAAAGAGCAGTAATGATGACAGGCTTTAACCCTGGATTGTCACTGAGGCCAATTCTAGAATACTGCAACCAGTTCTGGAAGATACAGTTGGAGGATAAAAAAAGTGAAAAGAATGCAGAGCAGAGTCACTGAACTGTTTTGTGCAGGGTGTAAATGTTTTGGAGCAGGAGGTGTAAGAGCTCAAGCTCCTCAGTTTGTACAAGAGGGTACGGAGAGCTAAGCTGGTCCCAGCATGTAGATACTTTCATGGAGATAAAGCAAGTCATGGCACAGAGTGCTGTACTCTGGCACAAAACCCCATGCCAGATGGGAAGCTGACATCAGGATGAATCTGAATGAAAAGTTAGAAACGTATCTTGAACAGTGACAGATTAACAGATTGCCATGGAAAATGGTACCTTTCCCACCCCATTACATACAAATGAGAGCTGGATGCTTTTCCTCAAGAGCATGTAATAGTTTTTAATTTAAAAAAGATGCTACTGCAATGAAGTTGGATGAAAGAGGACACTTAGATAATTAAAAGACGAAGATCTGCCTAGCCTTAACCTCTGTAGGCAGTATGAACCACCTCTCCCACCCCCATGCAATTGAACCTCATTGCCAAACATGGGCTACACAACAGTGCCACCAGACACAAAGCATTGAACAGAAACAGAAGCATGAGACCAACTTGCAGTGATGCAATACCAGAGAGCAGGGCTGGGTACAGTACCAGCTGATGGCTTCTCTTGCAGTGGGAAGTTCACTTCCATGCCCTCCCACCTGCCGAACGCTGTGATTGTCTTCTGCCTGACACCAAAGGCTTCACCCTTTGACAGCTTCTACTGTGCATTAGTAACACACTGCAGCAAAACTATGCTGCACGTGGAAGGGTGAGGACAGCAGAAAACAAAAGGGGTGCAATATAAACAGCCCAAGGTATTTTAGTACAAATTAATTATTTTATACTTAATAACAAATGAGAGATTAAGGTCAAATAAGCATCTCCTCCATGATCAAGTCTGGTTTCAGTAGCAGGAGGGACCATGAGCTTCCCCATGGCTTACCTCCTTTCTGGCCTACAAGGACTTGTATAATGGTAGAGCACGAGGGTATCGCACAGCAGCTGCAGAAGCTCTGTTGGTTTTCCTAAATTTGCCGAGACTTTAAAATATGGGAAATGCAATGAAGGATTTCATTTCAGTATGTTTAACATCCAAAAGGTGTTAACCAAGTCTGAGAAAGAGACTGCAAATATTAACTGCAGTTAGGATTTGTGTACATCAGTTACACTCTCAAGTCTAAAATAAGTTAGTAAGCAAACTACAGTCTGATACAACGATCTGTTAATTAGCTTTATAAAAGCAGTTTTCTTCAGCAACTTCAAATCTTGAGGAGTTTCAGAGGAAGAAGATAATATTGTGGGGCTAACTCCCTAAAGCAGAATGAAAACGTGGATTTTTTTAAATAAACAAAAGCAGGTGATATTTCTTGCCATTTTTGCTGTTCCATACAAATATGGCTCATTTGATTTTTTGAGGAGACAAGATTTACACCGGTGAAGAAACTGTAGAAAAGCTAATGAAGGATGACAAGTGTGAGTGGAATATGAAATATAAAAATCAATAGAATTAAGGAAAGAGTAGCAACATCCTGAAATCACAAAAAACAAGGAACTTAAGCAATCAAGGGAAAGACAAGAACTATCAGAGCTTTTGTTTTTCTGTGTCACCCATTTAATAAATAAAATTTATTATACATATATAATATGCTGCTTCTTCAAAGAAAAGGTGAGATGATCAGGGCAGAATCTGGCTGCTCCTGCACCAAGGAGGATGGGACAGAGGCAAGAGAGCTCCTAGAGACAGAATGTCATCTCCCTCCTACTGAGAAGGAAAGGGTGCAGATGAGGATTAGATCTGCTGGAAAGAGACAATTCTTGTAACAGCAACAACCCAAACTATCTTTTTCCTCTGCTGGCAGTAGCAGCAGCACACCAAGCAGTACACCCAGGGAGAGACAGTCTTCAAAAGCTCAAATGCTGCCAGCTCTTCCTCACTGCAACACTCTACATGAGGCAGAATTAAAAACTCATAGCAACTCAACTGTAGATTGGAAGGGCTCTGGAGTGAGCATATAGACCAATCTGCTGCCTCAACGTGCTGCTCATGGATGGAGATGGCTGGGCCTCCCTGGGTAGAACGGCTTTCCCTCATGCTGAGGCAGAATTCACTTAGCTGCACATCATGACCAGTCCTTCCTGCCTTGTCACTGTGTTCTTCTGAGCAGATTTTGGCTCTATCCTCTCTAGGACCTTCTTCTAGGTGGCAGAAGACTGCAAATACATCCTTCCTGAGCTTTCTCTTCTCCAGGCTAAGCTGTCCCCACACTCTCATCCCTCTCTCATGCCATCGGCCTCCTGCCTTCCAGCAGCCCTCTGTTGGACTTGCTCTTGTCTCTGAATATCTCTTTCCTCTGGGGGTGGGGGAATCAAAAGGAGACTCAGTGTGTGAGATGCAGCCCCAACACTGTTGGATGGAAGGGAATAACCATTTCACCTAACATGCTGGCTGGGCTCCTGGCAACACCACCTCATGCACAGCCAGCCCTTGGCACTACAGGGGCACACTGCTCCCTCCTCTTGTCATCCACAACTCCCAACCACGCTTTTGCATTGATGCCATCAGAGATTTCATCCCCAGTCTGTGCAGATGATGGAGTTACTCCTACACACAGGGTGGAAACCCAGGGGTTTGCATTTGCCTTTGCTGACCCTTTAGAAGTTCCTCTCAGCCCACCTCAGCTGAGATTCCTCTGATCAGCAGACCTGCATTCCCATATGTCCACCACCTCCCCTCCCCTTTTTGCCACTTGAAAAACAGGCTGCATCCTCTTCTGGTGTGTAGGCCTGAAGGTGCTCAATAGTATCAATCCCAAAAACATTTAGCCAGCTGCCTGTCAGACATCAACCCATTGAACACTATGCCCTGCGCTCCTGTCAGGCCACCCAATTTTTCATCCACTTTGCAGTTCACTGTACTCTCTGGACCTCCTCAGTTTGGTTTAATGGGAAATTGAGAGCCTAGAAATCATTATGGCAGAGTCTGCTAGTGTCTAACCATAAATTACTTCTATGGAAACAGCTGCTAATTACTCCATCAGAGAGCTAAACACAACAAGGCAGGCAGGCAAATGAAAACACAAAGAAGCTTTCCAGAAGAATGTCCTTCAGCTCTGGATTAAGAGGATTATACCACTCAGTATGCCATTTTTATAAGCCTTTGGGTCCAAGCTTTCTGCAGATAAGTTGAAAACTGAAATTCTTTAGAGGAAAGCTCCTCAGTTCTTGCCCAAACTACACTGCAGTTTGCTTTTATATGCTGCTTTGCATGCCTGGGAAGAGTAGTTCCAGAAAAACCTAAAATCTCAAAAAGTAAGACCACACGGCAAAACAACCATGTGTATTGGTCACATTGCAACGTGACCAATTTTATTAAAATGTATGTTGGAGGATTGCTGTTGTAGAGTGTCGCTTCAGAGCATATTTAACAAAACCTTATCTCACGCCACGTGCATCCTGTTGATTTGTCCAGCCTTTCCGTGCACCAAAGCCACGCTACAGAAACACTGCTATGCTTTGCACTGCAAAAGTCACCTTTTCCATTGCAAGATACGACTAGAACTGTCACTTCCTCATGAAGTTCATTACCTGTGTGGCACTGCACATGTCAGAAGGTTATGCAGGGCTGGCTTTAAGCAACCCATGAGGCTATCACCCAGGCCTGGTTTGGTTACGGTATTAACCCTTTGCCACTCCACATCATAATGCTCTCAGCCAGAGACTCAAAAGGAACAAATACACAAAGGAACTACAATGAGTTACTAGTTGCCAGACTCCTGGAACTACAACAAAGCCATCCTGCCATCCAAACAGCAGAACAGGATGAAAGTCCTTAAAGAATTACTTTAAAACCTTTTCTCTGCACCCAGAGCAGCACACTAGAAACTCCTTTAAAAATACCTGGATTTTGCAAAACAGAGGAGTCACAGATTGCCAAAATATCTGTGCTAGTAACAAGAACCCTCAGAATAAACAAAAACTCTGCAAATTCCTTCTGCAGAATGCTACTTTACATACAGTATGTACCTTTGTATAATCTGGTAAAATGACTAGTACAAAGTCAATAAGATTTGCCCCAACTTATCCCGATTGGCAGCAGGTCCCACGATTAAACACAGCAACAGGAGAACTGAAAGAAGCCTTCTGAGTCATCAGGTCCCATTCCTTCATAATGCAGGCTCCCATGTACTGTGTAATCCTATGATAATCCTGGTAAACTTCATCTCAAACATCCTCAGGTTGTTTGCACCACCATTTGCTTAGATAATATACTTCAAAATAATTTTAAAAGAGTAGTTAAGTATTTCTTACGTAAATCCTGCAAAAGCCACATTTCTTACCTTATTTACTAGTACAGAATGCAGTGGAACATGTTAATACTCTCTGATTCAGGAAAAAGCAGTTGGTAAAATCATGTGTTACACTCAAGCCAATCATTCAGATCTTATCAATAATAGTAATAATGATTTTCCTCCCACAGTTGTTCCACTTATCTCTGTTTACTAGGAGATAAGCAGTTACTTAATAGAGAATGTTGCTTTGGTTTTTTTGGATTTTTTTTTTTTAATGTTATTTCATCTTACTTTCAGGGTGATAAGAATCAGCTGGAGCTGTAATGAGGTGCTCCTGACACCAGTTTCTCTTCCCTCCATTCACTCCCAGGTGATCTGGAGATACTTAACACACTGTTGCTGTCACTCTAAAGCTATAGAAAACTTAAAGAGTCCATCCCTCAGCCCATTTAAGAAGCACTTTTCAAGTATTTAAATTGTAGAGTAAGCCATTCATGAAATATTTTCTTATCACATGTATTTTAATTTAAACAACTGTAGTACTTGCTGTAGATTATGCAAGCAGTTCAGGATAGGAGGCAGCCAGGACATCCCACTGTCACCATCATTTGCTTGGGAAAATTCAACAGAAGGGCCTCTCCCAGCTCCTCCTCGCAGGTACCTTCTCCATGGGCACCTGGCTACTGCAACACAGGTACCTGTCTGAAGTAAAGCTACTACTCTGGGCTTCTAGTTGAATTAATAAATGTGCCATAGCAACCAGCTAAAGCAGAAAAAGAGGAAAGGTTGTGGCTGGACAACAAATTAATTTACATATTTTAAATTATTCATCATGGAAACAGGATGCAACTCCTAATATGCTGGTGAAGTTGAAGCCTATTTGCAGCCCAATCTACAACCAGGTAATATAAAATAACATAGTTCTGTCTGTACTAGATTTACAGATTTATTAGTTAACTATGCGTAAATTCTAGCCTACAGGAGGCCAAGGACAGAAAAAGGCATTGTAATAAAGGGGCTTGGTTTAGATCCAGAGGTCTATGGGAGATGAGTTCATGCACCTGAGATTTCTTGAGCATGGACAGGCAGAAAAACCCAAGCAGGAAATATGTGTAGAGGGGTTTTATACAACATAATAAAGCAAATTCCTCCTCTTCCAAGAACACCTTCTTTTGTCACAGCTTAGCAACCTACCTGGATACAAACACATATACAGACCAAAATCTGCAAACACTAACACTTTAGTAGGTTCAGACTGAAACTTCACCTGTCTTTTTTTTTCCAAGTTTAGCTCAACACCTCTATGTGCATTTTTATTTTCTGAGACTTCTTTAGACTGTTTCTCAGTGGACTGGCTCATATATGGGCTCATCTAGAGGATGTGAACCCAAAGGTGATCTTTGGCGTCAAACTTCAAACTGCTGACAAAATGCAGCTCACTCCAAGTGCTGGGAGCACCCTCCCACGATGGAGATGACCACACTATACACATCACTGACAAAAACACATGCTATTTATGAAAGCAGAAAGCAGTCACGTACCTAAAAAGTTTTTACAGATATTTATGGTATTTCAGAAGAACATATCGAAGCATTACATTAGATCACCATTGCCACGCAAGAGACAGATTGTTTTAGGTTTGGTGATGACAGTGACCTACACTCCAGCTCCTTGGCATATACTGAGCATCTGGCCTGAACTTAAAGTGACATGCTAAGACACAGAAAGCATTTACATCGCTTAGTGCCGATTCCATGGTTAGACAAGTTCACTCATTTGCTGGCTGATGATTGCAATATTATTACAAATATATTATTGTAACTATTATCTTACTGAGCAAATCACATGCCTCTAAACTTACAGTATCCCAGAAAGACATTATTTTAATAATCTTATATAGTCTGAAATACATTAATTTTGATTATACATGACAGTGTATTTGTGGAAAAAAAAAAAACTAGTAAAGAGAGAAACTAAATAAGAAACAGCTTTCAGTGGAAGGACTTAACTACAGGGCAGAGTATAATCTTAAGTATTACTAGCAAAGGAACAACACCTACCACAGATTTGGGCTTGCTGACTGCCACCAGATTGGCCAGAAAGTCTTCATCGCACAGCTGGCTAAAAACATGGGCATCATAAGCCACCATTATGGAGATTTCTTCCATCATTTTGCCAGCAAGCTGCCGTTAGCGGCCAGAGCAGGTCGGCAACCCAAGGCTGAACCTTGGCTCAGTTTCGTGTCAGTTGTTCACACCCACTTGAAGAAGTTAATGAGGAAGGAGTGTCCCGAGAGAATATAGGACGCAGCAAATCAGCTCCCGTGGGGGTTTTCCTCTCCAGGGTGCCTTTTATTACCACAGGAAGCAGGTATGAAACACCTGCTCACGCTCCCAACACCTAACTTACAAAAGGTATTTGCTGAAGTTTGGTAAAAGCCAGGGAACCTGTTTGAATTCCAGTATTAAGGCGGAAGCTGAAAAAGCAGTAGCCAAACCAGATTAGTATTAAGCAAGAAAAGATCCGTCAGCGCTTGACAGCAGGATTGCAATCACTGTTTTCAAACTTTGTAGCAACTGTTTATTTTTTATATCCAGTCTTCTACCATAAAGGCTGATATTCTTGTTAGCAGAGACTCACTTTCCAACGGATTGCTTCTTCAGGCTTATTTGTAAATTCCCAGAGACATATGTAATGAGAATTTCTTTCAGCTAATCCTTGGAATCTTCCACAAGTTTCTAAATATCTCCTTTAAAACCTCTAAAACCACTCACTTTCGCTTTTACACAGACCTGAATTGCATTTTGTGCCATGTAGATGCTTTGATTTTTGCAGGAAGACCATCAATCTTCCAAAAAGAGTCCTTCAGTTTCCATTTGTAATACAGGGTACAACAGCCAGGCACAATGTCATGAAGGCTCTAAGCTCTTCCTTGAATAAACTCACACCTCCACAAGTGAAATAAAACTTATTTATGCAATAGAAACTTTCCACAGTAGAGGGGTTTCTTTAACCTGAATCTGGGACTGGTTTGCTTTTAATCAAGAAGTGATACAGTATCTCTTGTCTGCAAGTCAGCAGAGCTGTCTTCCAAATTGCTCCAGTTCCTTCATACAGAAAAAAAGAGCATAAGGGAAAAAATTTCAAAAATCATTTAAAAAATAAATATCAAAACTGCAAATCCAGAAAATAAGTGATCTGAAGAAACAAACCATATATGTCAAAAGAAACTCCTTTCAGGAGGCTCAGGCAAGGTTAACTCCTAACCAAAATCAGCTTTTCTGCATAGACTTATCCTCTGTGTTTCTGTTTTCTCTGGAAGCCTTTTGTTCTTCCTGGTGAAAAACCGTATCTGTTCAAGAAACATAAATTGTTTCAGCTGAGCATTCACCTCCAAAAAGAGAGTGTCCTGGATGCTGCAAATCTGGCAGAAATTTCCAGTTCAGGTTGCCAGTAGCACATGCTTACACTCTCGCTTTCCAGAATAAACAGGGTCAGACCCATCTTGCTTCTCTCTTCTTCCTGTACTTCTCCTGGAGTATCTTTATAAAAGATTAGACAGGTATCTAAATAACACCAGGTGCTATTTGAATTTGAATAGGAAACTTGAGCAACAGCAGCAGTGTACAGGATTAAACCCCCACATCTCTTTTTCACTTAAATAGGGAGGGAAATTACATGTTATAGCTAGGAAACAGAGAGAGTTCTAATAGGCTTATGGCAAACAGAAAATGCAGCACTTGAGGTTAAATCCTTGAGACTAATGCAGATTCTGATCATGCTTAACCCTTGCAGGAGAGATTTTTTTTTTTTTTTCCTTGAAATGCACCTTTAGTGCAGTTTTAAAAATTTTTTTTCAAAGGCTTGCATATTTTTCCCAACCAGTTCCCAGGGCAGAGATACTTCACATTCCGATCCTGAAGTGATATCCAGCTTGCTCCCCTTGGCTCCGCTACAAAAGCCATACCTTCTGTGCTAAATCCCGCTCAAGTTTGTTCCACAGTGCTTTAAATGAGCACTCTCCTCCTCGCTTATCACGGCCTCATGGGCCGAGGTGGGTGGGTTTTTCTCTTGCAGCCAAAGTTCCAAGCGAATGGCGAAGAGCCGCTGGCTGCTCCTTGGCTGCCTCGCAGGTGTGCAGGTGTGCTGACAAAGGCCCCTGTTGTAAGAGGTGAAGGAAGTCCCTTCCCACAGCTCTCCCGCCCCACTGGCACCCGCTGCAGAGGCTCCCAACAGGGACTGACATTACAGCAGTCCTGCAGGGGAAGAGCAGGTGGGGTAACAACAAAGCTTCACAGGTTAATAAGAGACCAACAATGCTGCAATAGGAGCAGGAGATGGAGAATTCAAGTTATCAGACACACTCGGCAGCTCTCTGAAACTCTCCCCTGATTTAGCCAACAGGCACTTCTATTCATAAGGAATTATGGACCAGAACCTATACTGCATTCTCCTTTTTTTTTCCATCTTAAACAGAAAGGTTATAGTGATTTAACAGCACTAAATCTATATATTACAGTAGCATTATTGGCTGAAAAATTCTTCTGATATCTATTATTAACAGAGGGCTTGTCCTTTTGGCATGTTCTAACTAGCAATTGCAAGAACCAACAATGGATTTTTTGACGTTGACTAATGTGTATCTTTCAAAAGGATCGTTTTCATTAGCTGTTGTTTCATGCTAATGGAGCTGAACTGTCCACCAATCCCTATGAACCTGCCATTTACATCATTGTTAACATTCCAAATCAGCATACAAAATTATGAGTATCTAGCCAGTTAAACGAAATCTTTGCAATGAAACTGACTCAGGCAAATACATTCACCCAGAGACAGTGGCAGTGTACTCATAGCAGAAGAGATGGAAGGGAAAAGGCTGAGAGATGCCCTCCATCACCTCCTCAAGCCACGCTACACACTCTTCCCATTATTTCAGTATAGAGCATCCCCTCAGCCAGGGTTTCTGAGCGCTGAAGCAATGAATAACCTATCAAAAGACAATAAAGCCCTTGTAGTGCAGCTTCATATTTCTTTAAAGCAAACAGCACTTCTCTGTGTAACGCCACATCTACCTCAAAAGGAACGCAGCCCCCTCCACGACACAGTTTTGAAAGCATACCTCTAAAGCAGGAATTTTTGGAGAAGTAGTTCAACCAATCAATCAGGATGACAGAGGAAAGACAGCAGAAGGACAGGTGAGCTGCAGAACACTGTTAACTAATTAAGGTAAGTAGCCCTAATTACAGTCTCATTGGATGGATAATGCTGGTGGATAATAGAGGTGAATGGAAAATTCCTGAACTGAGCAAACCAGATAGCTTAGCAAAGCAAAAAATCCTGTTTGCTCCCAAGATAAAGTCACTCTCACTCCACCCCCAGGAATGTCTTGCTGCTATCTGATGGGGATAGGATCATCTGATAGACAGGAAAGGTTATGTATGTGAGGTATGCACAGCATCCTCCCCAGCAAATCTTCCCTCCTGCCACCACATTTCTGAAACATAAAGGCTTTTTCTGTGATTTGCCTTTCAAGGATTAGTGAATCTGGGAAGATCACAGCAGTCTTCAGATAAGGAAAGATAAAACTCAGAGTATTTGGAATAGCATTTGGCAGCTTTCAAGATAAGTTTACAGGTTTTTTTTTTTCCCCAAATGGGAACGAGTAACAGTAGTATTGAACTCTTTTCACTACTGTGAATTACTACAGTAATGACCTGTAAGAACTGTTTGCTACACAACCAGCAAGTGAGAAACACCTGGTATTCTAAGTGCTGTGAATGCCAAAGCACATCCCTTCTCACCCAGGACATGCAGACTATCAGAGAGAACAGATCTTCCCTCTGCCCAGCCCTCATGGCCCTGCTGCTGCCCATCATAGAATCACAGAATGGTAGGGTTGGAAGGGACCTTTAGAGATCATCCAGTCCAACCCCCCTGCAGAAGCAGGTTCACCTAGATTAGGTGGCATAGGAACGTGTCCAGGCGGGTCTTGAAGACCTCCAAGGAAGGAGACTCCACAACCACTCTGGGCAGCCTGTGCCAGGGCTCCCTCACCTCAACAGTGAAATAGTTTTTCTTGTATTTAAATGGAACTTTTTGTGTTCCAGCTTCATCCCAAACCATCCCTCAGGTTATTCCCAGTGAAACAGGGAGCAAAGCACTTACTGCTGTGCTGCTGCTGCAGCCTTTGAGAAGGCTGCGATTTTAGTCATATCTTTGTTCCAGTTTCAGGTGACAGAAGGTGAACACCTTTAGGTGTGGTTTTGGATTCCAAGTGGGTGCTGAATGCTAAGAAAACGCTGGCAAGACTGTCCCATGCCATTTGAGAAAGGCAGCTGCCAGGCTCTGGCTCATCTATGCTTCAGCAATTGCTTCTCCAAGTTTTATTTTTATTATTTAAAATGTCAAATAACATGTCCCTGTTTTGTTTTTTTTTTTTTCCTTCCCCACAGAAGTGGGTGTATGCACCTGTGTTTCTCCAAAAAATAATCCTCCAAATGTGTGGAAAAATCTGGGCTCGATGTGCTTTACAGCACATGTACTTATATGGGTAAATCCTCCCAAGGCACAGCTAATGCCAAATTCCCCTGATTTGAAAGCAGACAAGAGTGTAAACTCATTTTTGCAGTTGAAAGGCAGCAAAGCCATGCTACTGGAGAGAGGGGAGGTTTCTCTGACAGAGGTAGCAGAGGTCAGAGGGACAGGAATTGCTGAGGCAGAGGCATTCTGGTGACGCTGGTGTGTGCTCCCCCTCCCTCTAAATGTTTAGCCCACTGTATGGGAAACTCTTCATTTTATGTTGCCATCTCTGCCTCTTGAATTATTTACTGTAAGCACAAATAATAGAGGAAGGCAGTACTATTGCCCTGCTCTCCAAGTCTTATGAGAAAGCACAAACAGCAAAGTCACTGCAAAAGCAGGTGAAAAAAGCTCATGAAAAGAAGTAAAACCTATTTATTAGCCTCACCTCTAAAACTACAAAGGGTCAAGAGCAGGCCAGCTGATAGCTCCTCAACCTGCTGAATGCCACTCCCTGTATCTTTAAAAGCATATTCTCTATTAATTTTGTTCTGTGTATTTGTTCTGTTTCTCAAAGAGATGGTTATTGATGCCTACAATATTAAAGGTTTTGGGTGGAGTTTGCATTTCATTTCAGCTTTTACATTACACTTGAAACTACAGCTAAATAAGGGCATGAAGCTGCCTAAAACAAATCCATCCATTTTGATTTCTGAATACCACGTGAACCTGAAAAAGACTATACAGCAGCACAGCTGGGATGCCAGCCTACAAGTACACACTCATTATTATTTACCTCAGTCCATTCCAGATTATTTTGCAGCCTTTAAAATTAGCTCATGAATCTCTCTTGTTTTTTTTTTTTTAATTCATTAAATTAACATTTTTACTTTTCATTTTGCTATTTCTTTTCCATAGTGCCACTATCACTTTCTAGAGGCACTAGAAATTATTTCCTCTCTTCAGAAGTCAACTGCCTGGCAGAAATACCTTGCTTCATGAACTCTCTTCCAGTCAGCCAAGAATCTGCATTAGAGTGGAGGTCCTTTTTTGCTTGTGTTTTTCCAGCAGTGAAGGCAGCACAGGTGCAGATCATTGTCTGAAAGCAGTGCAGATCGTTGCCTCGCCCCACAAAGGGCTGCTACGAGATGGGTGATGGAAGCAGTAGAATGAGGAAAGAGCTCAATATCCCTTAGCCAGTATTGCTACCAAACAAAAGGAATATTGAATTTTGCTGTAAGATCTGTCCTTTCCCCAGCTAAAGCCTAGGATTTACACCATCTTAGAGCATACTGGGGGCATACATTGTACCTAGAACCCAATATAACCCACTGAAGTTTAAACCAAAACTGAACATATTCCCTCCTTCCCCATCCATTTTAGCAAAATAGGAGATTTTTCTTTTTTTTTCCCTATTCACAAATTCACATTCTATTCACGAAGGCAGGAGCTCCACTGGTGAGCTCCACAACACAAGTGGCTACTCCAGCCTAATGCACTCTGAGTGGGGCCAAGCTACTCTGAACCACAGACATCCCTCCAGAAATTGTTCAGAAGGAAAAGGCAGAAATTCCCACATTGACTCAGAGTATAATTTCCTGGCAAGCAGCAGGCTTCTACCACCTTGTTGGAGTTTCACCCTTTCTCTTTCAGGACCTATTTCTGATCTCCTCCCAGATCAGTGACGCCAGATGCCCACAAATGACCCACCACCACAACTGAGGGAGATGGTGGCAGCTGAGAGCCAGCTCAAGAGCCAGGGACCAGGGACTTCCATCCACCTAGCCCAGGGCCACGGCCAGAGTCACAGGAATCTACCAAGTCCAGTCAACACAAACAGGTCCCTCTGGCTGCTGAAGGACAAACAATCTGTTTGCCATTGTAAATGTCTCTGTAAATATCCCTGGAGCTGTTAACCCAACAACTGAGTGGTTTGTATGGCATTTAGACAATGCAAGTGCCATTGAGAACCAAGTTCCAAGATAAACTCGATAAACTAACACAGCACAACCTGTGAAATACCTTTTCAACTTGTTGCACTTATCAATGGTATTCAACTGCTGTTGAAAATAAAAAAAAAAAAAAAAATGGGGACAACCTTATTTTTCAATCCAACTAGCACAGCAGTTGTACAGGAATGCTTCGCACTTACATGGATCTACATGGATTTCTGGCCTAATTTTGGTATAGCTTGATTCAGGGATTTCACCCAAATAACCCACAAGCTAATGCAAGCAGAGCCAAATGTTACCAAGCCAAAGCTTCATGAGAATAACGGAGCTAGTTAAGGCTTCATACAAACAATAATCATATAGCAAGTATATGTTTGGTCTATTACCTTTTCATTTACAGCACATGTCAGCAAACCAAGAATTAACATCCAGTAGCACATTCAGTAGTGACATTTGTCATGTGAAGAGACTCACACTGGGGCTCAGGCTTCTCATTCTAAACCAACATTTTACTGTCTTTCTCAAGGTAGTTGTACCTCTCCATATTTTTGTTTCCCTCTCCAAAGAAGAGTTAACAGTCCTTATCTACCTTCCAGAGATAGAGTAATAAAGGTAAAATTAATGACAAAATGCAATACTGTAAGTGGTATTATTATTGTTGTTGTTACTGTGATGATGTTGGCCATCAAGTTTCCCCCAGAGTGCTGTTAAATGTCTTATGAACCAGCCATAGAATAATAGAGTCACAGAATGGTGGGGGTTGGAAGGGACCTCTAGAGATCATCCACTCCAACCACCTGCTAAAGCATGTTCACCTGTCGCACAGGATTGTGTCCAGGTAGGTTTTGAAAGCTGTCAGAGAAGAAATCTCCACTGGGAGAGCACAGTGACATGTTTACCTTGATGACCTCCTGTCTGAAGCATCCTCTATAACATCAGATTTAATTTCTTTACTGACCGTCAGTAAAAATACTAAAATCTCACTGCTAGCCTGGGACAAGAAAAAAAGGAGAATGATGAAAGGCTGGAGAGACAAGCACTAGGAGAAATTCTAGTAGCTCAATAAAGAAAGAAAAAGGTAGGACCACAGCACATCCTCTGTGCATCAAAACTCCCAGAGCTAGTCAGGCACAAACCTACTATGATGTGCTGTGCTGTGCCCTAGAAAGGCCTGTGGCCACTCCTTCCATGTGAAGCCCCTGACAGAAGCCTCATGGAAAAGGTGAGACATTTGTATGTGTAAAGAGCACAACAGCAATGGCATCATTCCCAAAGCAAAAAATAAATCAGTGGTCTGACTGCTTGGAAGATGAGATAATGTGTAACAAAGACTGAAAGGATGAAGGTGAGCAGGAAATGGCAGATAGCGTCAGCTCAACTAGAGTAAACCAGATGGACTAGTCCAAGTATCCCAGGGGCTGGGGCTGAGGCTGAGAAGTCACACGGTTTTACTACCAGATGCAGCTGAGAGTGAGGTATGCCTGAAATCACATTACTTCATACATTATACACTAAAAGTACAAACTGCTGATACTTTTCAGGAGAGCGGTGTGTCCCACAATGCTGGAGTTAAAAAGGAAAGCATTCATTTGGAGGTCAAAGGACTGTATGCAACCAAACAAGTCCAGAAAACCCCACTTGCTAGTATATATTTATACCAAAGGTGATTAACAACAATCTGATACAGAATGCATTTGACATGTGATCCATTTGCTGGAAAAGAGAGAAGGCAGCAAAGTCTCAATACTCCCCTAGACAAACTCCCCTGGAATCGGTACAGGTCAGCTTCAGGGAAGGAAAGCAGCTCAGGACTGTGCAAACTGATCAGCCATACAAGACCACCAGCAGCAACCACTAATCTAAGCTTCACATAATCCTTTGCTGCCAAATCCCTATAGACAGTACAGTGAAAGGGAAATTCTGTTCTTGGAAGATGATTTGGGAGACAAACTATTTCAGTGCTTAACTGTGCTGATCTCGCCTCCTACTGTGAAGACCTGCATCCATGTTTCATGCTTCAATATACCACAGTGAAAAAAGCTTCTCTATTTACATATGATTTAAAGATTAACCTGTCTTGATTTGACTGTTAAGAAGCTTATTTTAAGAGCTCCAATGGTATGGGTGGAGAGGGAGAGAAAGCAGGTCCTTCCACAAGTTACCAAAGAGCTCTCTGTGAAAATGAGACCTGAGACCAGAGATATTTTCATATACTCTTCTATGCTCCCGATTTATCTTATTCAAACTTCATCTTGTATTTAAAATCTGAACCAGAGGTCTATTATTAGATCTATGCAACTAAAAGAAGTGAGACATTCCTTAAAAAAAAAAAAAAAAAAAAGAAAATGATCAGGAATTGGCCCAGCTTAGCACAGATGTCCACAGGTGCTGCTGTTGACACTCTCAAAGGGGTCCAAAAAAAGGGCTGTATTTAGAGAGAAAACCGAGCTGGAACTTCTAATATTTTCTTGATTTTTTGAGATAGGGGAAGCGTTTAATGCAAAAATGCCTTCTGCAAAGAATGCAAGGGGAATGCCTGCAGTGAATGAGAGACAATTTTTGCTTGATTTGAAGGAAAAAAACCTCACAACAGCATACAAAGTAAAAGAGAGGATGCAATAAAATTTAGGATGATTTGCAAAAAACAAAAGCTTTTAAAAAGAGGTTTTTGCCACCATCAAATTAGTCAATGTATTTCCAAATCACACGTTTAATATTATCAACATAAATACTTTCACTGTTTGGAAATTCAAACCCCTAAGCAAAGCAGGGGAAAAAAAATGGGAAAGTTGGCTTTGTAACTATGAAAAAGTAAATATCACTCTTCTGCTTCTCAGTTTTAATGTTGGTTATGAATGATAAGGCAGGAGTTTTAGCTGACCATCCATCAATGTTCAGAAAAGACACTATCTATCAAATTTCACCTCTGTGTTTACAGTGCAAATTAATACAGGGAAAATCAGTGTCTGCATTTGTTCACACATTTGGAAACTATCAGAATGAGCCCTGGGGTTTCATTCTTTAGCCTACAACAACAGTGACCTGCACCATTTAATCCATGGGTGTAAGCAAGATGCTGATCTGAAAATGAAGAAAAATAAACCAACTCTAAATAATAACATGAAAAAAGAAAAGCTATACTGCTGTCTACATGTGGATATTATATGTAATATTAATCCAGGTGACCTAAGGTTTTAAAGGTTGTAGATATCCTCTTCCGATGTGTTTGTGGGAGAATAACTCTGTCTCTAACTACTCTTGTGACAGATTTGATCACCTTTCTCAGCCATATGATGGTTGTTTCTTGGAATGCCACGCAGTATTTTTCTTTGATAGATAGATCTCATTGCAGAACTTTACAATAATCTGGAGAGCTAAACATGGGCTTAGCAGTACCTAAACTGGGGCACCCCCAGTTCTAAGGGAGAGCAAAGTGAGTCATACAGGTGATTCTTGTAGTACAGCATATCCCCGATGTTGCACAGTACTGACGACATGGGACTGAGACAGACAGGATCTCTATTGAACTAAAACTAAAACCAAAGGAAAAACTAAAACCAAAGGATAGGTTCCTTACCACTACTTAGGACTATAAATCTGAGAAAGACCAGAAACATGAGTCGGATTTTTCTTATCTCTCATAATGAAGAAAAACAGCAGCAATGGAAAAAGCTGAGCTAAAGCTGGAGCACCCAAACCCCATCTCAGTGCTTTTGGCCATCTGTTATCTGCAGTATGCTGCAAAACACTCAGGTTATTTTGTTGGGCAATACTGTATTTTTATTCTGACTTATTTTTTTACATTTTTTCTCCCAGGAATGTACAAACTGCTCCCTTTATCAGTACTGTTTGCATTCTTGTGCTCTCCTTGGATCTTTCAGAGTTAGGAGATTTCAAGGTGCAGACAGCTGTCTGAGTGCAACACCACAGGAGAGAGAATAAGGGGCAGGAGCACAAAGCAGTGAGCAGGAATAGCCATAGGGCACTCAAGTCTCCTGCAATGCCTTCAGGAGCTTAGCTATATTGTATTCTTTTCTCAGCATTGCAGACCCCCCTACATCTTGCCAGAGCTCTGAAACTTCAAGACCAAAAGCAGAGCACATCAAGTGGGTAGAGCCACAACATGAAGCACAGAGATCCTCATCCAGGCTAGCCTTTTACCCGCTTCTGGGTGTAGTTCAAGGTGTTAATCATCATCTTCCTCTTCCTAAACACCTGCTGTCTTCCCATATGAAAGATCCTTATCCTATCTTCAGTCAATGAAATTGACTCTTGTTAAAAGGACTGGAAACAACTTCTCAGAGCAGTAGAAGTCAGTTCTGGGCATTTAAGCTGGTTCTAAGTCACCTCTGTTTTGTTCCCACCTGAGCTGAGAGTATGCTTGAGATAACTTGACTACTCACCCTAGCTTTCTGTGAGTAACAGCACCAAAATGTACACACTAGCAAAGAAAGCACAGCTTGGCTCATGAAATCTCAATCTGATATTAAATATTCATGGAGCCCCAGGTCAGCAGAGATTTGGCAAAAAGCAGTCCTCTGGATGTACATAAAAACAGACACCTCAGTGACAGGTGTGTGTCATAAATGACAAAAAGACCAAGCGTTCATTTTCCAAACATTAGAACACAGAATGAGTGTGCCAAACCACTCTCAGCAATGTTTTAGTTTTCCAAAAGGGTAACTGAATGCTTAAAGCAAATAAAGGGAATATCCAATTTGGACTTAAACCATCACCTTCCTCATCATACTTTGATGGAAAAAAAATTCCCTTCTTCTGCAGGACTTCATGTACTAAACAAAGCCTTGACGTGTTTCCCTCTGTTCTTCTCCAGAGACGGTCAGGTAATGAAGGGATCATCAAAGCAGACAAATGGTTTTTCTACCAAAAAGAAGTCTACAAAGAGAACTACAGCAGACAGACAAAAAAGTTGTCAGTTAGTAAAGCCAAAGGCAGTAAGGAGAGCACCAAAAGTCAATAGCTGTGGGAGAAGTAAGATGTTGAGACAGCTCATGAATATTTTGTCATTGCTTGCTGAAACAAAAAGGAAAGACACATAATAGGAAAAAGGGGGGGAAATAGTTTGGTACCTGTTTGTTCCGAATAAGTCTCTCCAGGATTCATCCCCCTCTTCCTCAAGCTATAGTATTCTGCTGGAGTAAAGATGCAAAATACCAGAGCTTGTGAGAGCATCTGGATTGCTTCTGAAGCCTTTATTGATGCAGGTGGCAGTGCTTTAATCAAAGTTATCATTGCAATCTAACACTGATGCTGACATGACCAATGCTAGAAGTGACTCAAATCAGTGGTCCTGATTTTTGCTTGGTCAGGATGTTCTCTGGGTGACACAGGATGTAGCAGTGCACACAAACCACTTCCACCTTCCCTCATTTTGGGCGCACACCTAGAACAAATGGCACAGTAACAGCTTCACTATGCTTCTCTTCTAGCCACATGCAGCCACTACGAACACACTGCCAGCTTATCTATACATCAAACACTTCATAAGCAACCTGTTTCACTTGTTGATATAATTGAAGGCAAGTCTGTGCCCTGGCTAGATCCCAACCCCACCCTATAAAAATGCAGTTGTTCCTGTAGAACTACCTCCACAGCAGGGCTTTTCCCAGCACTGGGCACTGTGCAGGTGAAGGATAACTGTCTTTCTACTCTTTGCAGGTCTGTTGGGCTACAAGAAGTGTGGCATGTGGACATAGCTGAAGTTAAAGCAGCTAGAAATAAAGTAAGCAGAAAAATGACTTAAAACCCTTCTGACCCTTTTGTCTCTTCCATCAAGGATTGTTGGGACCAAATAGGTTCTGACCTGCTCTCTCCCACAGGGTACAGCAGTCCATCGCCAGCTACGCCTTGAAAATATACTTTCAGTGCACTTCTGTATGCCACTCCAGCTCAACAAATAGCATGAAGAGTTTGCTGAGCTGGTGAACAGGAACACCAGTAAAAACAGGGTAGAAGATGGTGTTGGAGAGAAGACAGCTATGCAAGTAAAAAAACCCTGCTGTAACTTGCCTCTGCTTCTACATTATGGAAGAAATCTGTTTATCTACAGAAATAAATAAGATGTATAAGAAAATAAGTAAGAATAAGGGTGGGCTGCAGGAAAGCAGCTAGACATGGCTGGCTGCTTCAGGGCTAAAGTAGCATGAAATTAGCAGCTTTTCAGCAAAAGACAAATTGAATGTAAAAACTGGGGAGGTGGCCTATGAGTGGCAGCAAGGAGAGCAGCATTAACTGGCGAATCTGATATGGTGGACATCTCTCAGGAGCCTTTCCTGATTGTGGAGGCTGGAGGCAGAGAATCTTTAATTAGTGTGGCCAGGGGGCTTTGTCCTGCCTGGGTACTAATAAATTCCACAGTGTGCCTGGCAAGTTAATAATTCAATCTTGACTAAAATTACTTCACGGGTTAATTACTTATTAACGATCTTAAATAGCTGAAATCCAATCATATCAGACTGCCCTTGCTATATTAGCGTCAGCTGACTATACACAACATTTTAATTTCAGAGTTATCTAACATATTTGCCTGTCATTTCAGGTCTAGGTTATCTCAATGCCACTTCTGCATTCACTTAAAGAATTTGGTCTCCATGACTCCTTCGAGTAACTGAATCTCAACAGCATAGATCCCCTTGCTCTGGCCAAATGATTGCTCTAAATCATATTACTTCTCTACCCTTCTGGAACAGAATGCAGAATCACTATATAGACAGCAGCTATGAGACAGAGCTGAGTCACGAGAATAGCAAGAACAACATGTGTACACCTTGCATGGAAGACTTAAATGGAAGCTTTGAATGAAAGATTTTTTCTGGGGCCATACTGTACCAGTTAATTGTTTTCCACTGCTAAGTGTGCACGGAGCTGGTCCCTGGCAGGCAGACACAAGCAGGGACCCAACCAACCCATATAGCACACAATCCATTGGAAGGTGGTGGAGGATGGTGGTCAGGTTGGGAGATGCTAAGGGGCTTGTCTTGGCATGAAATCTGAGAAGGAATGGGAAAAGATGGTGTCCCTTTCCCTGATTTTTCACATGCACACAGAGCAGTGATATCTTAGTCCTTATTTACAAAGCAGCTTATATTTGTGTGGCACTTCAGAAACAGTGTAAGACCTAACCATGGACCTATGTGTGAACCAAAGCTGCGTGGAGCAGGCAAAATTCTCACCTGCCTTTCATCCTCCTTCGTGCCCCAACACAGCTCTTAACCCTTCCTGTGGAGCATATACCAGTTCCCTAGGCAGTAAATCATGTATCATGGAGCAGGTTGGCTTTTTTCAACCCTTATAATTTTAGAAAATTATTTCTAAATTGATCAGGGGCTTCACACAGAGATGACTTTGGCAATGTTTTGTTTTCCTATTTTACTGGGATTGAAAATAAGCCAATTGAGGCTTATTGATGTGGCAAACAGGCCAGATGCCCTCCATTTCCCTAATGAGCCCACTAAGTGAATCTATCAAAGATGTAACAAGGACTCTCAGAGAAAAAGAGAGATAACTGCCTGTCCTGAGATATTCCCCCTACATGAACACAAGAAAACAACCTACAGGCTACAACAGTTGATGCAGAACATTGTGATCCTGTTGCTGGAGAAGTCCATCCATCTAAAACACCTTGACATTTTTCCTTTTTGCATGGCCAGAGCCAGCTGTGCCTGAGCATCCGGCTTTACTGTCTGCTTCAGCATCTCCTCATCTGAACTCCTGCTTCACAGACCTGCTGTGATACATTCATCCCTGGGGTATTTGGAGAGTCAAGTGTCTGGTGAAACTGTAAGTGCTCCTTGAACTGGAGCAAAAGGAGTGACTGAAGGGAGGTTGCTTTGGTTTAGGTCACAAGAACAACAGACTGTTATTGAAACTCCAAAGAAATTTTATTCCCTATTACCCTAAATGAGTCCTTGCAGGTGTGCATCCCTGGATTTGATGTCCCCAAAGAGATTTAAAAGTACTGTTATATTAATAAAAATGTACTGGTTACAAACAGCAACTGGTTCACATCACTCCACCACACAGGATTTTATTTAAAAGGTTAACTAGGACCCAATACTGCACATTTTCCAGTGCTCAGCCCCATTTTATGGGGAAGTGGTATTGCTTAGAGGGCTGGTATCTATGTGCATTGCCTGTTGAAGCTGGCTCACTAGTATATGCTGGGCTAAAGGCTCTGCAACACTGACAGGCTACAGGCCTGGAACCATCAGTACCAGCAGCACAGCCAGATAGGTAAGTTATGTAGGGACACATGCAGAAGTGCTTCCTACCCTTCAGAAGACAGATAGTGAGGCAGCTGCTCAGCTGTGACAAAAACCAAGCACGGATGTAGAGCCAAGGGAGATCATAAGTACTGGAAATTACCAGGGAGAAGAGATTTAATATGTGAAGGTGCAGACAGGCCTGAATCTTGTGTTCTGATCATGCATTAAGAATAAAAAAGGGAAGCTGGAAGAGCAAATTGCATCAGCAATACTTAGGAGACTAAAAGAGAAAATGTACTAAAACACATGCTTATTTATCTTAAAATGTCATTCTCTGTCATCTGTCATAGCTTCCAGACTTTCAGAATTGAATTATACTGTAATTACTTCCTATTTGGACAAGGTCACAAAAAACAAAAGCTCAATACTTTCCTGCATTACAGTCTTCTGTATGTGCTGTATTATAGTCTGCTGTATGTGCTTTGCACTCCTGTAGCAGCCAAGTCTCCTTTGTCTGATGTCAACAAATTTCCCTTCAGAACAAAGTGCTGGTTTAGGTCCATTAGTGTAGTGTGAGGCATATTAAAATGTTAAGAGCCATCATTACTGATCTTTCTGAGAAGCCTCCCAGAGTACAGATGTCTTTATCCTCTTGCTAACCCTTACAATTCGCTTTGTATCATGAAAGCAACAAAAAGGAAAACAAATACATAACCCAGACTCACCCTTCTGATGGGTGCTTGTTCTATCTGTGCTCTCATCATTAAGGACATGTGAAATCCGTTACACTAGGGACTCAAAATCATTCCTCATTTTTTTCCACCTCTCCTCCTGCCTGCAAACTTCCATGCTAGTATATAATCTTGTGTAACATTCCTGCGTGATGGAGCAAAGGCTGAAGATCCACACGGCATATAGGTAAACAGTTCCCTTGTTTAATCAGGCAGCCTGTCTGTAAGCATTGCTTGTGACAAAGTCCTTCTGCAAGACACTGTTGTTACTGACATTTTGTGGACGTTACAATAAAGAAAGATGGCAGGAAAATAAAGAGGGACTCTGCTGTTCCCAGGGGAGCTCAGGTTCCCAAGGAGACTCCATGTGAGCTCTCAGCCCAGGGCTGGATCTATAAATGTGCTGCTCATTTCCTGTTTGTTTCAGCCATTAGGGCCTCAGCCTGAGTCTGGAGGAGAAGCTCTTGATGGAGAGAAAATGGATGAGGATGAGCAGAGCACAATACAGACTCTGTCAAGGCCCATAACTACCCAGCCTCCTAGTTCGCCTCAGCAGTTAGTGCTGTGCCTGTGATGACTCCTTTCACCTCAGGCGAGGAGGCTTTCTGCTGTCAGAGGAGCAAGAGGATGTTTCCAAGGGCTGCCAAATACCCTTCACAGCTCTGCCCCTGAGCAGTAGTATTTTTGGCAAAGTCCTGCAGTGCTTGGGTTTCTCATGTTGGTGTCCTGGTTTGAGCTAGG
>WBNH01006738.1:0-23989 GCA_013401255.1 Urocolius indicus | reverse complement strand
CCTTTATTTATTAAAAAAAAAAAAAAGAAAATAAAGATTACTTCTACCAAGTAAAAAATTTCAGTAATATAGCAAAGCAGGTATAATCATTATACACGTAGCAGTACCTTTTAACAGTGTTATGGTTACTCTTATGCTGTCCCTCTAGATCCTATTGCACCAGACTTCTTGAAGCAAGGGAATATTTGGACCAGATCATTACTTGTGCAAATTCTCCAATGAGGAAAAGGACCCTAATTATATGGCTATTGTCTTTCTTACTTATTGAAATTTTTAACAACATTTTTTTTGGCACCAGCTACAATGAGCCTTATACTCCTTACTTCAATACAATGTTCAACATATAATCGTATGACTATACAATCAGTATCCTGTGTATTGATTATGGTAACACAGATCCCAGACTATTATGAAAACATGAGAAGTTTTCTGAGAACCATTTTGCTACAGTTTACATAATCTTTCCCCCTCGCCTTCACTGTTGGCAAGTCTCTTCCACTGTCCTCAGGTTCAAAAACTTTTCTTTAATTGAAGAGAAAAGAAATTTATGAACCCTCTAACCCAAAAAAATTATCTGAGAAGCTCCTGTTGACTGCCTGAGAACTTGCTTAGTCTGTTTTCATCACCTTATTCAGACTTTCTGGATTTTGGATAAGGCTGTCCAGAGCAGTTGTTAAGTCTCCTTCTTTGGAGGTTTTCAAAACCTGCCTGGACACGTGTCCTGTGTGACCTGAACTAAGTGGACCTGCTTTGGCAGGAGAGTTGGTCTACATGAACTTTAGAGGTTACTTCCAACCCCTACTGATCTGTGATTCTATGAAACCAGCTCTGGTGATCTGGAAAACAATCTATTTTGGTGACATAGCCGGAGGAGTATGCCAAATTTCTACCATTGGGATCTTTTTCTGTATCACTCTTAGTTCCGTTTAGTCTCATCAATTCAGTGAAATATATTGCTCTACAAACAATTAGAGCCAAAAGACTTTCTGTCTCTGCTTCAACTCACTTTCTCACCCTAACCTTGGGCAAGACTTTTAATCATTACTTCCTTCCATTTTTACTGAATAAAATGGGGAAACTGGTGTAGCCTGATATTAAAGATATCAAGTTTCTATTCTAGAACCATCTAACTGCCAAGAGAAAAGGATCTGCATATATTCCCTACACATATAAATAATCATAATAAGTGTTGCAATAGGTAATAATGTGTTTGTTTGCTGTGTCTATTCTTTCAATCAGAAATACCACAGTAATTGGCATGAGTAATCAACCACCACAACAATGAAAGTTTCAACTGAAAATGACTACCAGATGCTGAATGGAAAATAGTGCAATAAATGGATAATATTAACCTAAAGGTGTGAAAAATAAAATTCTATTTCATCAGTAATTTCTGAGATGATGAAGTCTGAATTTTTTCTGGACTGGATAAAATATGCTGTAAACTGTTACTAGATATTAGCATCTAAGAAAAAATGTTATAGCTACATAAAATTTCTATTACAACACAAAATATCAGGTTTTGATCCACACACACTGAAGAAACATTACAATGCCATCAGAATCCTCATCATATTACTTTAAATTGAACTGAAAATTAAATCACTCTTATTTTTAAAGCTTTTCAATTTCAGTTGAACCCTGTGCTCTCACTTTCTGTAATTCATCAATGTATTTCTAACCAGATGCGATCATAACACATACTCACTTGTTTCTAGCAGCTACAGAAGCTATAACTTTACTTCATTGGGCATTACTTCAAGTAAATGACATGTCTCAGTTGGAGCCTCTGCTACTCCTTCCTGTTCTCTCATTGTACAGACTGAGACCATCATTCAACATTTCATATAATACAAAGTTAGATCACACCTCTGGAGAAGGTCACATCTCTCTGTGTTGGCTTTAGGTGGAATTTAGACCATCTGGTCTCCTATATTAAGACCCTATTTAGGCTTTAACCTTTGGTGAGAAGAATATAAGACCCTTACCTTCTGTTTTTGAGGCTTTCTAGTAATTTATTTCGTTTTTGTATTAGTATTAGAGATCATTAGTTTAGCTGAGGAGAGTGTTAACACAGAACTCCTGGTTATTTAGAAGTTGTATATACTGACAAGACAAGGGGTAAGGTTCCACTTAAACACAAGAAAAAAAACTTTTACTGTGAGAGTGATGGAGTCCTGGCACAGGCTGCCCAGGGAAGGTGTGGAGTCTCTTTCCTTGGAGGACTTCAAGACCTGCCTGGATAAGTTCCTGTGTGACCTGATGTAGATGAACCTGCTGCTGCAGACAGGTTAGACTAGGTGATCTCTAAAGGGCCCTTGCAACCCCTATCATTCTATGATTCTGTGATTCTAATGGAAAGAAGCTGGGATACAAAAAGTTCCATTTAAACATTAGGAAAACTATTGTACTGTGAGGTTGAGGGTGAGGGTGAGGGTAATGAAGCCCTGGCACAGGCTGCCCAGAGAGGATGTTGAGTGTCCTTCTATGAAGTCTTTCAAAACCCATCTGGACACATTCCTGTACAAACTGATCTAGGTGGAACTGTTTTGGTGAGAGTGTGGACTAGATGATCTTTAGAGGTCCCTTCCAACTCATACCTTTTTTGATTCTATGATATCAGTATTCAGAAAGTAGATATGCCCTGGCTTTAAAATTATTATCCAAGATAATTTAACTTCTTGACAGTTAAGGGGTCCCATTGAGGACATTGTAGCACAGGTAAAGTGTTTGGTGAGCTGAGACTTAAGGTACTCTCAGTCCAGTTCACCGAATGTCTTTTCCATTACGTGTAAAACTCAATATTAAAGTTTTACACTCTTGTGAAGAAAATTGTCATCCTTAATTCATGGTTAAATTCTGTCCATATTGTAATAAAGGTTTTTAAATTTTTCAAATAAATAATATGAAAGAAAAAAAAATCAGTTTTCATTTAAAGAAAAACAACAAAAAACCTCACCCCAGAACTAAACCAATAAACAAACATATCAGAAAGATTTTAAATATTACATCAAATAAATAAAAAATTACCTATGTGACTTAAAGCTTAATCCATAAATGAGCTAATTTGTAAGTAACCTAGGCAAGCCTTAAAAAAAAGGCTTAGAATACTCAAGTGAAAAAAGAGTTAGAAATGTCTGAAAACAAAACTAACAAAAAGAATCCTAAGCTCAAAAATATTATATTTCTCACCTCCTTAGGAGAGAGCTCAGGAAGAGAATTTGTGTTTCTTGTCTGGGATCATATTCCTCTCCAGCAATTGACTTCTCTCTAATGTCTAGTTTAGCAGGAGCTCAGGGCAAGTCTCTCTATTGCGTCACAGGCATGCAACCTGCAAAGGATGTTTCAACTGACTGTCTCTCAGGAGAGACTGTAAAAGAAAAAAGGATCCAACCAGAAGGAAATAGATTTTTACTTCTTTTTTTTTTTACTATGGAAAGGGGGAATCTTTTGGAATTTATGAGATCAGAACCAGGAAAGAATAAAAAAGTGTTGTTTTTTGCCTTAGAGTTATGTGACTTTGGCCTGGTGACTGAATTGTCTCTACACCTTCTAGTGGAAAGTGTTTTTAGTGGGAACATTTGTCTGCTAAGCTCTACTGTTTGTACAACATGTGCTGGCATGGATAGATATTTCAGCAGTTCAAAATGTTATGAGATATCTGCACACAGGCATGATAATGACCTGCAGCTTGCAAGTCAAAGTAAGGTGAATGAAAAGCATTGCTACTCAGTGACCAGTATTCCCTATGTCTCAGTGTCCAGAGTTTCCAGCAAGAAGTTGTGAAATGCCCTAACAATCCTATTCAGGCTCTTATTAGGTCATTACAACTCTTCCTGACTCTCCTCTGGATTATGATTTTGTGGAGAGGTTTTATATAGGAAAGGCAGTAGATCTCAACAACAGAATCCTGCTTATCTTCTCAAATGTTCTTCTGTGTAATATCCCAAAGCCAAAAGAACAGACAGGAGTATTTACTGAGAAGCCTGTTCCTAAGAAATTCGAAGCACTCATTTGTAAGAAGAGATGTGAAAATCAGTTCTTCTGACATGATTTTGTATGTAGATGAAGTAAGAACTAATACTCGCCCTATCCATGCAACACAACCTAGAAAGACAGAAATAATAAGACTGGCAGGTGATCTTTGACATCATGCAGAACTTCAGTCCTGTTCATTTAACTAATGCTTTTCACTGTGATGAGGAAAGCTTTCTTTTTTTTTTTCAGTTTTAGGGAATATGATAGGTCTTTTGGAGATGCAGATTCTCCTTTGTGTTGCAGATGTCTGTTTTGCCGTCCTCCTAGGACCTAGGAAAAACCCACAACTGCACCTCCCTTGCTGTTGTAGGTACTCAAAGCCAGGGAACTTCTTTTGAGATACAATTTCCAGCCTCTCAGTTCTATCTGAACTGTATGGGACTTTTCTAATCTGATGTGCCAAATCCCTTGAAACCTCTCAGGTTCTGATTAGGAAAGAGTGAACTTGTCATATAGCTTCATAGACATTCAGCACATCCATACTTCAACTAATATTGTCTTCCCTGTGCATGATACTACTTTATCATGACTATCTGAAGATGGAACTTTTTACTTCCCAGGGAGGTAGTTATAAAGACAGGCTCTCAGTCTTTTTTGGCCTGGAAGGGGAAGGACCAACAAATGCTGCATTTACTAGGAATAGGAGACAGAATTTCTTCAAGGCAGTAAAGGAATTCAACATGCTCATCTGTCACTAGAATTTGACTGTCACAACAGGGACAAATTTTTAAGTCCAGGGATTTTAGGAAAGTCCTGACTGTGGAGAGGTTTAATAAATGTCCCAGACTGGATAAAGAAAGATATGTCAAGATATTAGTTCTGATCAAAACAAAAAAACAAACAAGAATATAATACCAATTCTAACTTGTAGGCCACATGTTACACTGGGAAACGGAAAAGTAAGCTGAAAGGAGGGAACAGGTGGCTCCGAAGTATCTTAGTGTCCTATGGCAAAGAGCCTAGGGTATAGAAAGTGAATGTCTCCAGGAGTATGTCATAATAGAAATACTTTTCACAACATCCATAGCAATACACAGCACAGTAAAAAGGAATCACAAAAATTAATCAATAGGTAAGCATCTTTATCCAAACCTAACATCCTCATCAGAAAGCTCAGGCAATGTGGCTTGAATGAGTGGACGGTGAGGTGGATCGAGAGCTGGCTGAATGGCAGAGCCCAGAGGATGGTGATGAATAGCACAGAATCAAGTTGGAGGCCTGTGGCCAGAGTTCCACAGGCATTGGTTCTGGGGACAGTCTTGTTCAACATCTTCATCAGTGACCTGGATGAGTGTACCCTCAGCAAGTTTGCTGATGACACCAAACTGGAAGGACTGGCTGATTCACCAGAAATCTGTGCTGCCATTCAACATGATCTCAACCAGCTTGAGAGTTGGACAGAGAGAAACCTCATGAAGGCAAGTGCGGAGTCCTGCAACTGGAGAGGAACAACCTCATGCATCAGTACAGGCTGGGCATAGACTTGCTGGAGAGCAACTCTGCAGAGAGACCCAGGAGTCCTGGTTGATAGTAAACTAACAATGAGCCAGCAAGGTGCCCTCATGGCCAAGAAGACCAATAGCATCCTGGGATGCATCAAGAAGAGTGCGGCCAGCAAGTCAAGGGAGGTTTGCTACCCCTCTCCTCTGCCCTAGTAAGGCCTTATCTGGACTACTGTGTACAGTTCTGGGCTCCCCAGCCCAAGAGGCACAGGGAACTTTTGGAGAGAGTTCGGCACAGGGCCACCAAGATAATTAGGGGACTGGAGCATGTTCTTTATGAAAAAAGGCTGTGGGAACAGGGGCTATTTACTCTGGAGAAGAGGAGACTTATTAATATTTACAAATATCTAAGTGGTGGATGTCAGGAGGCTGGAACATCCCTTTTTTCTATTGCATCTAGTGACAGGACAAGGAGTAATGGCATGAAGCTGTTACACAAAAAGTTCCATTTAAACATAAGGGAAAACCGTTTCACTGTTGAGGTGAGGGAACCCTGGCACAGGCTGCCCAGGGAGGGTGTGGAGCCTCCTTCTTGGGAGGTTTCCAAAACCACCAGGATATGTACATGTATGACCTGATCTATGACCTTCTTTAACAGAGAGATTGGACTAGATGATCTCTAAAGGTCCCTTCCAAGCCCTAACATTCTATGAAGAAAGCCTTATAAAATACATACTTTTTTTCTGTCACCTTAGATTCCTTATATGATTGTGGAAAGAATTATTAAAGTATCCAAATGACGGTTTATCTTGTCCAAACCCAGGTAGCTAAGGTAGACCAGCTAAATTGCCATCTGAACATGCCACATTTCCTTCAATGACTGTAACAGCCTAAACTGACCTGTACATCTAGGTTCAGATGCCTAAATGTAAGTGACAAAACTCACACCTATGTGACTCTCACAAGAACACCAGTCATTTAACTTAATGATGGAGTGAAACAGTCAAAGAGTGTAATAGAACAGCCATAATACTGGTCATTTCACAAAATGTCTGAAAATGTCAGTTATTTCATGAAATGACTGCTTTCACCATCTGACTGTTACATACAGCTAGAATTAGAAATGAACAAGCTACAACAACATTCTTAGTTACTGCATTTGTGTCTGAGCACAGTTGTTCTCTTACTGTGGCTAAATCCTTACGTAGGTTCTTATCAGGAAACTTTACTATTGCAGTTTCTCCTTAGCAGATAACAATTTTTGCTGTTCTGTTCTTTTTCCCCCCTATTGTTACCAAAATAATAATGACTATAAACATTACTTTAAAAGCACACCATGCTAGGAATGGCTATGCTGCAATATATCATTCTGAACTCTACTGTATTCATTTGTGAAGAAGCATTTTATATTAATGTTTCCACTGCTTATCAAAGACACTGTCATTGTAAGTGCTCAAGTCAACTCAGCTGAGTTTTTTCTTACGATGGGTTTCATTGCTATTTTCTTGAGTAAAATCCTTCCTGTCCTCATTTCAGGAAACTAGTTTACTCCTTCCAATCATTGCTACTTGGCTGTCTTTGCTCATCACACAATTTAGTCCATGAGCATTACTAAATTAATAATGCATTGAATTCTGGTTAATTAACAATTATGCTTTTCAGATGATCGGTTTCTTAGGATTATGTGCAAAGATTAAAAAGTCAGAAAATTTAGAGCTATTAGAAAACAATCTAACAGCTGAACATCCAGTCACATGCTAAATTTCAGGTGTTAGAAACGTCAACTCTTGAATTCCAAGTTTAGCACTTCTGGGTTATTCTGATTCTTCATATTTCATTCACTGTCTATCTAAGTCCTTGACCTTTTCTGATGAATATTAAGTTGAACAAGATGGTGTTCATTAGAAGCTGTGCTTCGTTGTCTTGTTTGTTGACTTTGGTGTGCAGCAGTTGTTATTTTTCCTTAGTGAACAGCTCAGGTGGCAGTGTTGAGATGACATGCTTTTATTTGATCATTCACCTACAAACTGTCTTCCTTAGGCTACTCTTGAGTATGCTTTTTTTTCATATTCTTTTTTCTTGAGTGCTTCCCAACAGAGAAAGTTTTGCATCAGAGTCTTCTATGCCATAAGTAGAAACTCTGAATTTAGTGGAGCTGGACTACTTCATAGCAGCTGAAGGTTTAGTCACATGTTATTACTTCTTCATCTAGAAAACTCATGTATATAACTGGGAACGATTCCTTTTTCAGTGGTTATTTGCATGCCTTGACACTAAAATACTTAACAGACTGCAGCTTTTAAGTACTGTATAAAACAAAACAAAACAAAACAACCCACAAGACCTGAGCAGAAATGTATAGCTATTAGAAAAGAAGGGACAAAGAAAGATCACACCTAATGTTTAGCCAAGCCTTGTCTGGAGGCAATATGATATCCTTTACTCTCTAAATCCAGTGCCCAACTTAGGTGTGAGTGGTTTGAAATAGACTATGATCAAACAGAATTCCATTAAATTAGGGGTGAAATGGAATTTCACTTTGAGGTTTCATGTAAAAAGGTCTCCGAGACCTGGATTTTGTAGGATTCTCTTAACTGGATTTTTTGGTTTTTGTTGATTTTTTTTCCATTTTGTTTTTGTTTTTCCAAAGCTGTATGTATATTTTTTATATAAATATGGTCTTGATTCTTCTTTCTCTTCTGTTTTGTCTGTATCTTGAAACATTGTGCTAAAAATTCTGTCTTGAATGGAAAGGCATAAACAAAAATTCAATGGTATTTCATGGTGTGTCCTACTATGGGAAAAAAATAACTACCAAAATGCCTGCATTATTTGATAGCTAATCCTAACAAATAGACAGACTTGTGTAACTAATTGATTTTTCACTTGCCTTGTAGACCTAAAAAGATTTTTCTTTTCCTTGTTAAAAAAAACCCACAAACAAAAAATTTTGGAGAGAAATAAAAGAACGATTTTTTTTTGTCATTTTCATCTCAACTTATTTGAAATTATGAAGTAGCTTTTTATTAAATTTTTATTTTTGCTTGAAAATGTAGAGAGAAAATAATATGACTTTTCCCATTCCTGAGGCATGAAATTCTTTTTGTTCATTATGATTCACTGTGCAAATAGTTCTTGTATTACAGCATGTCAGTCCATAGGATGACATCCTGTCCTGTTCCCAGGATGCTGCTTTGTCATCCTAGGTCTGTGTCTGACACTAGCTACTCTCTCTGGGTCTGATCCTTCCTCCCACCCATAAGCTCAGCCTCTCTCTGTCTCCACAGGCCAGGCAGACAATGGTGAAAACCAAAAAAAGAGATATGTGATTTTATGATGGTGCATATAGGGTTAATTGATTGCAATGATACTGAGTCTAGTTTCAGTAGAAATATATGTAGATGAACATGTGTATGTGTGTATAATACAAAGTCTGTGAGGCACTATCATGAGTACTAACATTTATATGGTTTAAGTTAAGGCAGTACTTCAGATCTTTGCTGGGTAAAACACTTTGGGAAAAGAGTTTCTCTGAAAAGAAATCTAGTAGTATAATCTAATAGTAATGAGCACAATTTGATAGAAATGCATACTGAAAGTTCAGTACAAGAAGAGGTTGCTGGTATGTTAAAAGGAATTGTACTTAAGTTTACTGTTTCCTGGAGAAGTATTAAAAGAACAAATAAACAGAGTTCCTTCATGAAGAATTGCTTTCAGAGCAAAAAAAGAACAACTAGTTCACAGGATATGTGACCGTATTGTCAAGATCAACAGTAATTGGTTTAATTTTATCCAAGGAAAATACTTTGGAAAAAGTAATTGAAAATCTGGGAAGGTAACAGAAAGGGAGGAAAATGAGTATAATATTGATTTTTGAAAAGAAAAAAGAAAAAGAATGATCATGGTAGTTATCACTTCTTAGGCCCACCTGAAAACTGCACTGAAATAATGGATCAGCTGCTACAAAATAATAATTAGGGAACTTCTAGATAATTTTATGAGTCCAATAAGCAACATTGGCTTATCAAAGGAAATACTGGAGATACTTACAGCTTATAACATCACAGATGTTAAAAAAAAAAAGCTTTGGGTTCCTGATATGAAAAAGAATATATTCTGAAGTCCTGAAAACAGCCAGGACATGGTAAAAAATGCTTCTCAAACTTCTATTTTTCACCATAATGTTGTTTTACTCTCATAAAATAATTAATTTGGAGGGCATTCTTTCTTTGGGACACTGCTATATCCCTTGTAATATTACTGCATGCTTATACAGTAAGGAGTGAGTCATATTGTGTGTATATGGCTCTATAGGAGTTAGTTTTTGGAGAGACCTTTGCCATCTACCTTAGCTGAGAATGTCATCAGTAAACTCGAGACTTTGTCTGAAGGTGTAAACCCATGTTGGCAAAAATGACACAAGTCCTTCCTCACCTAATTTCCAAGTTAAAAAAAAAGACCTAGAACATAGCCAAGTGGCATCAAACTTTCACAACTCTTCCATCTCATAGTGGGTGTTTAATTTTTTCAGTTGATAAGAAGTGATCTGGGCTAAAATAAGACCTTCAAAAGGAAAAACAAATTTCATTTAAATGCCATCTTAAACCTCAAGAACTGAAAAGTTTTTAAGATGTTAGGAAGCCATTTTTAATAATGTAAATTTCTCAACTAATTCTTCTGAGGTTGGTAAAATTACTGTCAGGGGTAGGTGCTACCTACTGAAGTAAACATGTTCACGACTTAGCCATAACTTTCACCATCCTGGTCTGAACTACAGAAGTTTTATTAATGGTCATTATTAATCAAAATTCCACAAATGGGGAAACTGGGTCATCAAAGATTAGTTTATTGAAGGTCATAGAGGTAATCTTGGTTTCAAAAGCTTGACTAAATTATTTCCAGCCCTTTTCTTTAACCGGAAGATTAACCTTTCCCCTTGTAAGAAATGTACGTGCATGCAAAGGTTCTTAGAAATATAGTAATAAATAAATATCTGTAAAATATCTGTATGTATGGATATATGAGATTTTGACATTTCCAAAGTAAAAATTTCTCTTCGGCTTTATCTCCATCCATGCTAAATGACTAAAGGGAAATGTACTCAGTTGTAAAGACTTTTTGATTAAGATGTATGTGTTTATGGGCAAGAAAGTCATAATTTTCTTTTCAATTCATTTCTACGGTTATAAGAAACTCTACTTTGATGGTTACCTGTGTTTCAATTTGTAATGAGCCTATGGGCTTCAGTAACTAGATCATAAGCTGGATAGAAAATAAACAACTACTAAAAATAGATAAACTGTTTGGTCTAAGACAGATTGAAAACAAAATTCATTGTCTTATGAACAGAAATAGTCATTTAGTTAAAAGATGTGGCACCAAAGGGCTCAAAGGAGGAAACTCACAGAGAGTAGGAGACATTTTAGTTTTGAGATTCTGAATTTCAAAGAGAACAGAAAGAGCTAGAAAGGTGTAAATCAGCTATGATTCTTGTAAAGAATTTGAGACCTTTTCAGTTGTACAGAAAAATATATAAGAACAAGATGTTTCAGAATACTCTCACCAGAATTGTGTTACACTGTATTTTTTACTTCAATGATATCTATTTCTTCTTGAGGAAAAAAAAACAAAGAGATTGAAGGGTTAATGTAATTAACCAAACAACCAAGGAGCCTCTATCCTCTTCCATCAAAAAAAAAAGGAGAAAACAAAAAAGTTTAACAAAGGACTAGTCTTTGGTGAAAGTTGTTAACTTTGCTGGTTTACAGTAGTTGTAAGATGCAATTTATATGAAGAAGAATGAAAAAAATATAATGATAATGAGCTTTTATATAGATCTCAATGGTATTTCTTAGGCTTTGCTCTTTGAGAAGCACCTGGCAGAATCTTGAGGCTACAATAACCTAAAAAAGAAATAAGAACAGAACACTTCTGCAGCGGCACAATGAGTTGCCATATAACATACGGAAGATGGCAAAGCCTGAGTAGAAATGTTGATCACTGACTCAATGGTTAGGAAAGAAAATCAATAACATATCCATAAGTCATATTACAATTTGCAAATGCTGATATTATTGCGAATCATCATGTAATACTGTAGTATTAAGTTGTAGCTTGTAGACTCCTTAAGGAAGCTTTATATGCTCTTTGGGACTTAGGGGTAAGTTCCTTCTCCGTGTACGCAAAAGCCAGTGCACTGAAGTTTGCCAGAGGCCTGAGGCTTTTCAGTAGTAACATAACAGAAACAATTTTGTGGTGATATCTTTAACCCCATCCAAGACAATTATAAATTTTGGATAAGTCAGGTTTCATTATCTGCTGCACTAACGCAATCCTTCAGACAGCACTCAGAATATAATATTAAAATGTAATAAACGATTACAATACTCTGCTCTGTACTTGTGAGCATGAATACTGGGAGATGTTAGATAAGCTGCCAAGAATCTCAGGGGAGCAGAGTTGCTCCAGACTTTGTACAAATTTGATTTCTTACTGAACTCTTACACCAACTTTAACCTTTGCTTTCAGAAGTATTTTTATTCCTTTCTTTTCTTTTTTTCCACTGGTTTTAGTTCTGTCAAAGGGACTATATGCAACTAAGGATGCTGGATGGAGTTGAGATAGAGCCTCCATAATTTTCCAATGAGCCAGACTATCAATACTCTACTCTTCATTTAAAAATGCAATGAGGATGAACTGTGGGTTGTGACTATGTGACATTTCATGATAGGTCACTCCTCTCTGAATTCTGCATAAACTACATCATGAGAGTAAAACTGCATACTATCAAGTTTGCTAACATCATGTCTTTCACCTATTTGTTATCCAAATTAGAACATAATAGGTTTTCCACATAACAAAGTCTTAATATGTAAGTATATTTGATTCAGAAAACAATCTCAAGACATACTCTTTTTACTTGGGTACAAGTCGTGTTTTCTCCCTTTAAAAGGATAAAAGGATTTGTACTTCAAGTACCAAACATATCACTGAAAAGTGAGAAAGAGATAAAGGAAAGGGGGGAATTTATGGAATTAGAATTATCCCTCTGTAAGGATAAATATGAACAAAAAGATATCTGACAGTGAAACACACTCAATTTGAAATTCAGCTTAAACACTCAGAGATCTTGGAAACAACTCTTAAGAGTCATAGAAATCTAGAAAGGCCACAGAAGACTATGCTGTCTCCTTCCAAATACTCACCAGATATCATGACAATAACTAAATTGGAATTTTTGAAATTCCATCTATATGTAAGATCAGAATTACTAGGGAAGCATTTGCTAGTTATTGCTGATTCAGAAAGAAAAGCAAGTGTGACATGATGTAACATTGTGTGTTGAAATTAGGGTGTATATGGATTTGCTTTTAAGCTTAGCATGCTTAGGGATTGTGTAGTTAGGGCACAGTAAAATCCTCTGGGAATTATTAGCTAACATCTCATCAGCCAACCTTTTCTTGATTGACTGGGTTTCTGAGGCTGCAGCAGAGCAAACAACACACGTCCTAGTGAAACCTCTTGGTGACTAATAATGGATGTTTCTATATACAGGCAAGTGGTATCCTATTATTCTCTACATCCTCTGTGCAAGGAGAGGAGAAAGATAGACTATCAAGAAAAAAAGTTTGTATTCATTATTTCTTGGCCTTAAGAAAATGTGCCCATCAATCCATCAAAAACGAATTTTATTCTATAATATTAACGTTTAAGGCTCTGCTCTTCTGGTGTATTGATTCTCCATAGGCAGAAAGACTCTGAAATAGAAACAATTTTAGCAATGTAGTTTTCAGTTTCCTTAATATTGTATGTTCCTGTTATGAAAGAAAATGTCTTTTCCTTCACCTTTCTCTCCTTCTGTAGTATATATATTAGTCACAGGAAAGTGGGCCAAGTTTGCACAAGTCCAAGGACCTTATATCTCTGTGAAATTTCTGCAACCAGTTTGTTTCTCAAGTAATTAAATACCATCACAAACCTATAAATATTGCAATGAAATGGTGGCCCAAAGTCAGAATTACTATCAGGATTTTTTTTTTTTCATCCAACCCTCACATGCAGGGCAACAACTGAGTTGTGACATTGGTTAAATATATGCTCAATTTGGAGCACGTACTCAACTTGGCCATAAGAATTTGAGCATTTACTGCTTCTAAAAGACAAAGTTAGACATGTGGTAAAAGTTATCTTTTTTTTTTTTTTTTTTAATAATTGGAGGGTGTTTGGGCGCTAGAAAGAGGAGTCTTCTACTGTTTTAGAACCAAAATCTTTTATTTAAATGAACACTGGGGATAAGTGTTGAAGAGTGTTACAGAAATAAATGATGTAGTCTTGGACAAAGTTCTGGAGAGCTAAATTCCAGACCTCTAAAGTTGAGGTTAGAATTAAGATGGCAGCTAAAATCTCCTCACGTCTCTGCATCTGGTGCCTCTCTATCATGGCTAACATACATGAATGCTTCCACTGCCAGTGCTTCTAGTGTGTCACGTGGTTTGAAATCTGTTTTTCCCTGTTGGGGAACAGAAGGTTTAGGTCTCCAGCTCTGTCAGTTTGACACCTCTTGACAGCACAGATCTCCTTCTCTGGCACTGTGTTTCCTAGCTTTTCTATCAAACATCTCCTGCTTTTTGAAGAAAAAGAATCACTTAATTCATTATGGTTGAAATACAGTCCTCTGCAGATTGCCAGCATATGATCTGTGCAACTCTAGGGCACTGTCTGCCAGGATCTAACACAGGGCCTTCAAAGAGGACTTGGGAGACATTTTAAAGGTGAATGAATCATGTTCTGGACCACTGCCTACAGAGAGCTTCAATGCAGGGAAAGAAAATGAACATGAAATGATATTACAGATTTCATCCAGTATGCTGTTATTTATATAACCCACAGAAGGTCTCTAAGCATGACTTACCATAGAAGATTTTATAAACAGGAACATTTGATAGACAGTTGTCCTTTTGAGCCAATAAAAAGAACAAATGTAGCTTGTTTATAAACTTTGCTAAAATGAGTTCTAAATGGCATTAAAAGAAAAAAGAGAAGAACTATTTATAAACTCTTCTTCCACACCCAATAAAAAGTCTGCAGGCTAAAAGTGTAAGAAGCTTTCCACCATACGGGTTTGCAAACACATGGAAAAATAAAGATGTGTGTGTTTACAGAAAATATCCCAAACTCTCAGGCTGCTTTCAGAGCCCAGGCAGTGATCACAGTTGCCGAATTCCATGGTGTCGCTGTGCAACTCATTATATCAAGTATTCATCTTGGCTCAAAGATTTTGTACATCCCTGACTGCATATCACTGCTGTGATTAATTCTGTAATTCACAGGAGGAGAAAGTGATGAATAGACAAGACAATAAAAGTTAGGTGGAAGGAAAACTGGTTCCAGCACTGCTTTTGCAGTGCTGTGAGAAAACATGTTTTTTGTATCCATCTATTGATTGTGATCAAATACATAGCTGTGAGAAATTACTTCACGATTTAATTGTGTGGTTTTGAAGCCACAGTCTCACACATCATCCCAACTTCTCAGGTTTTATCACCAGATGGATCATAGTATGAAGCAACCGCTTAAAGTTTAACCTTTTAGTCATGTAGTGATGCTGTGACCATGACTCTGAGTTATCCACTGTCTGTTCCTATATGCTTTCTCTGGAGCTCACAAAAGAATTTAGGATAACTTCTGTTCCCTGAGTGACCCATGGTCTATATTGTTTTTGTTTTGTTTTGTTTTGTTTTGTTTTGTTTTGTTTTCCAAATCTACACTTAGCATTATTTCAGAAGGTAGATTGACCAGATCTAAGCCAGAGACATGACTGGGAAAAAGTAGAGCAGCAGAAAAGATGCCAAGTAAAAAAGATGTTGACATACACCTAAGGATCTGAGAACTTGGAAACAAAAGATATTTTCATTCAAGATAGAATTAAATAATATCTGGACAGTGGAGTAATCCTTGTTCACCAAATAAGTGTACTATAGCTTCCTTTTAAAACAGGTTTTCTTATGGACTGCTTTTGCCTTAACTGAAATATATTAAAGTCAAGACAGATGTCTTATTGGGACATCTCTCAAATAACTGATGTAGCCAGTATTAATGAACAGTAATGCCTGATGCTTAATCAGGAGAGTATTATAGTGGGAAAACCAATGCAGTAGAGATGTGTATTTAACGTATGCCAAGTGATTAAGTGGTGATTAACCAGGGGTTGAAGTTCCGAGCTCTGGACTTTTAATAAAGTGTCAAATAAAGATTAAAAGGAAAAAGAAAGAGTACTCGAAGATACTCTCTAAGCTTCTATTTTATTACTGCCTTTTAATTCAATGTAGGGTTTAAGTCCTATATATTTGTACTTTCACATAAAAACTGTAACAGGGATGGACATTTAGGATGCAATATTCAAATGCACTTAATAGATTTGAAAGCCTGACTATTATCAGGTTGTTTTCCATGTCACCTAACTTCCCCAAGTCTTAAATGAAATCCTAACTATTTATGGTTTCGCTTTTGAATATAAGTATTTTTTACATCATTTGTTTTAGCTATATTAAAATTCCACTGGAGAGCACTTAGTAGCTTCACAACCACTGATCACATTCTGTAGATTTTATCCAGCTTGGATAACAATTACTTGGTAAAGTAGTGTTACTGAAGTCAATGGACAGAGGCATTGATGTTACCATGCTATGAGTGTGGGTCATACGATCAAAACCTGTGGTAGCCAAACTACTTTACTGACTTCAGACGTCTTATTAACATACAGGTGGTTTTACTCTCTAGAGCTAATGATTCATGCTGGATATTATGAACATGCTTCAAGTACTGTTCAATGTTAGTCCATCTCATTAGATGCAAAGGATTTCATTTCTGGATGGCACCATACGATAATTTTAACTCCTCTTTTGGACAATGTGTGCAAGAAAAGGTTTGCCTCAAGAAAAAGCAAGCAATGAGAAGTAATAAATTACCTTCATGATTTTACTCAGCCTCAGGACCAAACAATCATGAGGGCTTCAAGAAGTAGACTATAACTGCCCTTGCATTTATCTAGTCCTCTGAGTTATTGTGTGAAGGTGGCAAATCACTGCTCAATGGTCCATGTGCAGCTGCTTCATGGTGCTTCCCAAATGTTTCACTGCAAAGGGAGAAGAAAGATATTAAACATCTGCTCCCAAGTGATGCTTCCTACCATGGGAACTGCTGTGATAAGGTGATGACTGTACCAGGAATAAGTAGACTCTGAACTCTACAATGAGTTGCACAAGAAATTAAAATTCACTTTAACAAATTAATTCTTTGATTTCAGAGTATTTCAGAAGTAAAAATAAAGAAACAATCAAATTGAAAAAAAAAAACCCAGCAAAATTAAAAGACAGAGAAAAAAAAATCTGTAGCTTCATCAGTAAGACTTTAAAATATTATGATTGCGTTACCAGTACTTAGCTTCTGAAAATAGTCTGCTGCTTGTATCTTCACTGGTCTTGCTGTAGCTGAGGACTGATTTTTTAAAGGATTTTAATTGCCATAGTGAAAATCAGCTTCAATGAAAGTGAAGGTAGTTCAATACCTTTGAACATCAGTCTATTATAAAGTTAATATGTCATAGACACAGTGTAATTTCCCAGGTAGCATTACAGTGCAAATGTCCATGCACTTCACCCAGTGATAGTTACATACAAAAGTATTTTTTGGCAGAGGAAAAAAATAAATCCAGGTAGCAAATCATTATGCTGTGTGGTTTTCTGCAAATTCAGAAAATGCTACACTGCAGAGTTTTCCAGTGATACTTGTTAATTTTCATGAGTGTAAAGAGTGAATGACTACAAATACTCTTATCATACAGTAAAATATGTACTTTTTGAAACTGTGACAAGGAGTCTCTACTTGTTTAACTGTATTCCTTGCTTCAGCTAGTTGAAAAAAGGATGCTTTAACAAACATAGTGAATCTTATCTTAATTTTATTTCTTACACCAAATTTCCCCCTTGGAATCACAAAAGGGTTTAATTTACACTCAGTTTGAAAAATGGAAAACTTAACCCTACAACTAATGAAAAGAAATTCCACAGCAAGGCCCTGTCAGCTGTGGTTCAAGACAAACTTTTTTTTTTGTAACAAGAGTGTTAAATGAAAAGTAATGTTTATTATGATAAATTCTTTCCAATTTTGACCATCTCCATCTCTCTCTGTCTCTTTTCTGTAACCATCTGGATCAAACAGATTTCAGCATATAATTACTGCAACTCACAGAAATCACTTTTTTAAAGGATTCTTTAGGTAAACTATTGACTAATTCAAAGTCTAACGGAAAACAGATAAACACAGACATGATGACCAAGAAAATTATACTGACATATTCATAAATGCTCGAAAAAAAGGTATATCTCTGATCTTAATAGTTAGATCTACTTTTCCATCCTTTACAACTTCAGTCCTGTGAATTTTCTTTTAATAGAAATTTGCTCAGCTTGTCTTGACTGCTTGTCTTCTACAGCTAGGAAAATATGTAACACTGTAGTGCAGGAATGCTAAAGTCAGACAAGAAAAAAAAAGTTTCTGAATGTAGCAGGAATATGAAGAATGTTACCAATGCCTACTTCTAATGCTGATTTTTGTTTCTTTTTGTTTCTTTTCCAGTGTGTTGCTTTCACAGGACTGTGAATTTCAACAGAAGGAATCGTTGCCTTTAATGTGGCCGTTTTCTCTGTTATCTTAATTTTGGACTATTTGGGACATTATATTAATACTCTGGAAACAGCATTTTGAAAAATTCTTCTGTGCTGAATTTCTTATTACATTTATGTAAATCAGAGGTGAAACCTGTGGCCACTGGCAGAGACATACTTTTTGTTTCATTTCCCATTGCCTCTGCCTGGCCTACAGTGCTGGGCACCATTATCAGGAGAGACTTATTTGGATAAGCATATGCCACAGTGTAACAGTCATAGCCCATTTACAAATCCAACATAGGCAGCTGAACATAATAATAATAATAATGAAAAAAAATCAAACATAAAATAATGGGAAAATATATGTACTGTTTACTCTCTTTGACATCACAAAAAAGGTGCACACTTGGGATGTTTATGCTCCAGATTGTTATTTTCTGATAATGTACCTGGTTAAAGTAAAGTTTTCCCTCTGGATGCATATATAACACTTAGATAAGAACAATTCACAAAATCCTATTATAGTACTGCTGTACACAAACACATTTTCAGATTCTTCAGATAATATCAGGTACATATATACAAGAGGAAAAGTTATTTCTAGGAATATCATTATTGGTGGCATATCTGTTTAAGTTTCTACATGTACTGGTGGCTCTTTCTTTGAGACTGACATTAAAAACATCAAGAAAATACATCTGATTTTTTTTAAATGACAGTCTTTTTAAAAACAAATAAACACATGTAAAGTATTAGTATTTTTTTCTCCTCACCACAGTTCTTTTTGTTTCCTCAGAAAAATAATCATTGCCTTTAGATCTCCAAGGTACTCTGTTACTTTTAGTATATGTTTAATTCCACCCAAGAAGAGGAAGAATCTGAACTATCATGAAATATGAAATGTAATTTTTTCTTGTCTTTCAATAGACATTTAAATAAGCAAAATGTCTAGATCCTACACTCTGGGAGACCCTGTTTGACTGCTGTTGCACCACCCTGAAGGACTCTTACAATTCCTTACCCAGCACTGAGGAAATCAATAGTTGCATTGTTGAATCAGTACTTTTGTTTTTCCTCACACCTGCATTGCTACCAACTATGGTCTTCTTTTGTCATCCCGTGCAAACAGTGTAATCTATCTTTGTCACCAAGACATGGGAGTAGTGTTGAGGAAATGAAGGTTTGCCTCTGGTTTCCATTTGGCAAGTTATTTCTGTCTTCATGTTTTTGTTTTCCCAACTATTCCTAATGAATTTGAAACCAGTACTAAACAGCACTGACATATACAACAGTGGAATACTAGAGGGGGACTACAATCCTTGAATGCCTGTAGATAACATTGGAACACATTACCAGAATTTACTCTGTGTGGTTAGTATTTTGCTGGGAAATTTTAGCATAACTTTGTAATTGTTTTAAATCTCTTATGTTTAAAATAGATTTAAAAGTATCTGGGTGTGTACTTTGCTAAAATATTCAGGCTATTCAAATATTCAAGCTAATTAAAATTGTTCCACACTGGTCTCATTTCTTTCATCCAAGAATTGTCTGTACATATTAAAGGAGATAATACCACAGGCTATAAAGCAACTAGTATTATATGAGGTCTAAAAATGAACTCTTATAATTATAATATGTTTTACCTTTCACTATATTTAGCTATTCTTGGCAATATATTTATAAACATTGAATATTTTATAGCACTTATGGAAGAAAACACTTTCAATAAGAAAATAATTTACATATTTTTAGTAGATTGAAATTAGAGCTGAAACTCAAAATGGTATAACTGTTACATTTTATGCTTTGTATAGAGTATTTTGTAAGAAGTTGTAATTGGAAAGTTGTAAATGCAATGCAGTTATAAAGCTAGGAACCATTTGGTCAAGAATCAAGCAACTAACATGAATGTCTCGTCAAACAACAAGAGTCGTTGTATTACCAGCTGGTATAGACATTATCATAATCTCACAAAATCAGATTTTATAAAATATGCTATAGAAGGAATCCTGACTTTCAAAAATGAAAAGAGTAACAAGGAATGTAGGGGTATGCTAACAGAACATATCATGAACAGCTCTCATTCTACACTCTAAAAAAACTTATTGAAATAAAATCAAAACTTCCTGATGAATTCTTATTAAAAGTGTTTTCTTATAAAAGTGCTCTAAACTTTTGAGCTTTAAGAAGTATATATTTATGGCTCAAAAAGGCTCTAGAGGAGAAGGTGATTATTTCCGTACTACTCATGTTTTCTCTTAATCTTATAGATGCTTTTTGTTTTGACCTGCTGACAACTAAGAAATAATAAAAAATCTTCTGACATATATATCTGTAAATATTAGATTTTAGTTTGTACATAATATGAGCCTAACCTGTAACACTAACTGAGGCAGTCATTGTTGAATAAAAATGTAAGTCATTTTACAACGTTTTACTACCTAGTAGGAGTCCAATCTAAATGAGCCTTAGTGAGTACAGAATACTGTACAATATACTGTACTGTATGTTTTCATACCTCATGACATTTATCACTCGAGATGTGTAGTATGAAATGAAGCCAATCAAAGCACAATCTTCTGCAACTACCTGACAAAGAGAACATTGTAACTGACCCATTCAAATGGGATGCAAAATTTACAAAGCTGAAGACAACTGATATCGACCTTCTAACAAGTAAATTTGAAAATGCTGGTACCTTCATAGGATCCTGTCTGAAGGAAGATTGTGTCCAATTATCTCAAGCATCTAAACTTCCATATCTTTAACAACCTTCAAAGGCTTGTTTATGTCTCTTAAACACAGAAATATGAGACTATTCAGTGTGTTGCTTCAGTAGGCAAACAAATTTAGGAATATGTAAAGTTTAGTTCCATCATCTGTACTTACGAAGCTTACAGAAGCCTTGTCTGGCCTCATGGACAAAAATAGACAGTAATTGTGAAGTTTGACCAGTTATTAACAGAAAACATTTAAAATATACGACAGTACACTTTTACATAGTGTATACAGTATGAATACTTCAGACGACTTCAGTGAGAACATGTATGTGTTGTTTAGCATTGGATGTACTATTTAAGTTGTATCTTTGGTGAAGATGAGGCTGATGAGAGCTTGTTATGCTCATCTTAGCAGAAGCGTGTTGCAAAGTTTCACTAGTTAACAAAATCTAGCATTGCTTCTCAGCACTGATTCTTCATTCAGTCTTCATATTTTTAAACCAATTTCTTACATGTTCTGATCAACTTAGCAGAGAAGTTGAAAAGTTTGTGCTTGCAACTTGTGTTATAGGCTTTACTTTTCTTACCAATTGGAAAAAAAGACCCTAAGCAGCTAACACATACAGGTTATTACAGAAAGTAGAACTGTTTTTTTCCTTAGTCAATCAATTTAAAAAGCTCTCTTAAACACCAGCTCTTAAAAAGACTCTTTTGAGAATTGGAAGACTGTTACCTTACTCTTTCAGAAAAGGGAAGTTCATGCAATTTATCTGAAGAATTTCAGCTTGTATTAAGCCTTATGAAACTAAATGGCCCACATGAATGCAAAAAGTCAAAACCTTGCTTTAAAAGGAAATCCAAGTTGGTCTTGCCAAATACACATATATACAAAAGCCATTTAGAAATGTACAACATGTGCATGACATTGATTGCATAGTCTTGAGGTATGTTTCTAAGGCCATCGAGGTGTTAAGGGCTGGATGAGAAAGTGAATTTTTAATCCAGTAAAGTCTGAAGAGATGCACATTTTTCATTACCCAAAGAGAAGATTATAAAACCCCCTAAAATAAAGAGGCAGCTTTCCTTCTGCTAAGCTTTATGGTACGGACAACGCTCTTCCAGTTCATTCCTGACAGTTTCCAGCAACCAGAGACCTAAGAAGTAGCACTGAGACCAAAAGACAGTACCATTCAACATAAAACCAGCAGTATTTAGTAACTCAGCATGATTTCTTCCATATGATGACATAATTGAGAAGACAGTAGAAGAAATTACATGCAGCTGGGAAGCTTTGCCATTTTTAGAATATCTATTCCTGGAGAGGACACAGAGACTAAATTTTGGTAAACAAAGATAAATAATGGGATTTAATACAGATTTAAGGTTCTTGAAATTCATTGACTATCCTATCTCAAGACAAATGCTTGACTGGCTTCTTTTGATTAACTGACTTAAAGGCTGTTTTGGTTTTAGGATTTTAGGATTTATCTAATCTTAGTCACAATTGCCCACTTATAAATTGTTTAGGTTTTCCTTGATACACCAAATAGGATTCACCAACTCTTTAACGCATTTTGCCCACCTATAAACTATTTTAATTACCTGTGATGCAACATTTCTTGTCTGCTACTAGTTTTGATAACAGAGTACTTGGTTCCCTCAAAAGTCAGCCGACTCTCCAAGGTGTAATATCTTTCAAAAGGCCTTTACAGAGAAATATGCAAGAAACTAAAGTAATCACTGTTTGTGTGCTGGTTTGCTTTTAATTTAGGTCCTTTTTTTTTTCTGATAATGAAATGATCTTAGTGCAGAATCATCCATTTCTTTGGATTTTTTTTGCCTTTAATTATCACATGACAAAGAATCCAGTTCAAGAGATTAAATGAAAGAAAACAGTGCTGATTCACCATCCAGACAACAAGATATTAAGATTTAACTTCTACTTCTTAGGATTTCTTCAGATTATAAACAGCCTGCAAGTTCTTAAATAAAATGAAATGGCACTCCGTAACTTGAAATATCTCCTAGCCTCACAGTATTATTAGCAATCAAGAGTACTTTATGGTCATCTTTAATTTGACTATTAGTTCTTGCTACACAGGAGCTCTTTTGATCAAGAATTTATTTCCAATTTGAGAAATAGAGAACAGCAATCCAGCACGTGTCACAATATCAAGAAAATGGAAAGCAAATGTAATCAAGAGCAGAACTGGCAGACAAGTAGATGGATATAATGTAATGTGAAAGAGGCAACACAACTTTTATAGGAGCTTTTTACACCTTCTGAAATTCATTACAGTGCTTTAAAAAGACAGAAAGCACATGCATAAAAGCACACTTAGATTTTCAAATAGTCCCTTGTCAAAAACTTGTAAAGAAACTAGGGTACTGCAGAAAGAAATGGGGAAGACTTTTCTTGAGTTGATAGCTTCTTAAATAAGTAGATATAAAGTAAAAGAATAAAGGATCAGTTTTCCTATTAGAGGGAGGTGACCAAGGGAGTCCCACAGGGATCCTTTTGGTTCTGGTACATACAAAATCTGTTGATGGTATGAGGTAGTCTGGGTAATAAAACATAATCTAACAGTAAGGAGCATAGATTTCATGATGCTGAATGATCAGGCAACAAAATGGTAGATGAATTTCAATAACAATGAATGCAAACTAATGAAAAAGGGGGAGAAATCCCCCAACTATATAGACACATGCTAGTCTGTCCTGTCTCAGGAAAGTGATCTAGGAAGCACATCAGAATGTACCAAAAGAACATTTACGTATTGCTCCATGGAGGATAAAAATGTAAAAAAAACCAAACCAGCAATATGCTACTATCAATATAAAGTGCATCTATGTTCTGAGTCCTATGTGCATTTCTGTTTTTCTCTCCGTGACAGGTTAAGAATGGATATAGTAAATCAAAAAGATAAAAAAGATTACTAAAAATAGTAACAGTTGTGAAAGAACTTTTCTTTTTCTGTCTTCCAATAAAGCAGTCATGGTATAGATGTACCAAGTACAGGTGAGAGGTTCCAGTGGACTGGAAGTTAGCAAGTTAGTCTATGAGAAGTGACAGAAGGGGATCTGAGGAACTACAGGTGTGTCAGCTTGACCTTGGTGCTAA